>JAUMHQ010000013.1:789183-811179 GCA_032361165.1 Enteromius paludinosus | reverse complement strand
TTTCATATATGCGCATATATATTATCATATATGTGCATATATACTGCATATAGGTTTCATATATGCGCTTATATACTCCATGTAGGTTTCATATATGCGCATATATATTATCGTATATGTGCATATATACTGCATATAGGTTTCATATATGCACTTATATACTGCATATAGGTTTCATATATGCACTTATATACTGCATATAGGTTTCATATATGCGCTTATATACTCCATGTAGGTTTCATATATGCACATATATATTATCGTATATGTGCATATAGGTTTCATATATGTGCTTATATACTGCATATGGGTTTCATATATGCGCATATATCCTCATATAGATTCTTTCCATGTGGGCAGATTCAATGATCTACAGTATGCTAAGCTAAGCAAAAAGTTCTACTGCCAGACCTGAAGATCAGCTGAATGGATTCGAAATTGTTAAAACTCAAACTGTTTAACTCTAGAGGAGTTATGAGAATACAAAAATAGTGGAGCGTTCCTTTAAAGGTAGTTAAATATTTGAGAGCTACAAAACTGCTTTTCTACTACCTCCAAAATTTGCCAACAGGTAGCCCCTAATAGCAGTTGCATGCTACTTTTCAACAGGTTGTGAAGCTGCTGTTACAGTCCACTTATTAACCTGGTGAATGCATGAATATACATACATAACAAATATTTTTCAGCCAAAGCATTGTTGGTTTTCTTTAACTGGTCGACATATATAATAATTCAAAAAATTATAAAATAATTGTTTCAGTGTTTCAAGATTAAAGGGATTTAACAAACATTAGGTACATTTTCACCTCATGCTCATAGTTTGAATTAAATATAAACATTATATCTGGTTGAAGAAGTTACATATGGTCTAACCATACAAATTTGAATATTTTGACACTCTTAAAACTCAGATCCGATCAGAAAATTCTGCATTGATCGTTACTCCCAAAAGTTCCCATACTATTTACCACTGAAAATGAATAACGTCCTGTCTCATATTTGTTGTAAATAGTGAACGGCTTATATTTCTGCATTGAATGGCTTTAGAGGACTACTATAACAAAAAACTTTTATGGATGACTTTTATTGTGGAGCCTGGAAATGGAACCATCTCATTTCATGTTTTATGGAAGGAAAATAACACAGGGCAAGAGTTTTACATGAACTAATTTTTTCAAATGATGAGGTGACTTATTTTCGTGCTACCCTTTCAACCATGGAAAACTTTGTACTATATCAGGAATTAATTTAAAATAAGGACAGTTTTCAATTTTCAACAACCTATATGCAGCTCTTAAAGTGAAACTTGAATGATTTAATGTAGAAGTAAAACATTTTTTTTTTCTATCTATATGATACAGAGTTCTAGGTTAATTAATATTCTCCTAACAGTGTATAAAGTGCCAGAGGAGGTCATCCTGAGGAGCAAAAGCCATAGAGAAGAACACCACTAATGATGCAAAACACACTGGACAATCTCACAGAGAACTCATAAATGTTGCTTGTTTAATTCAGAAAAGTTACATAACACAACACGGAGGAAAACACACACTTCAGTGAATTACAGAGATGTGTAAACGGTGTGTTTTCTTGAGTGTGTGTGTGTGTTACTGTTTTTGTAGGCGGCTTCTGATAGAGCTTGAGTAAAGAAAGCCCAATTTGCACATGGACCAAACAGAAATCAATAGCACTCTGTAAAAGAAGCTTTTTAAAGGCTCAATAGGTCTCAGGCTTTTTGCTGTGCTGCATGTATTCTCTTTGTTGGAAGTGTTTTCAATATATCTTGGACAATATGTCTGTTGCATTTGCATTTAAAGAGGCAATGTATTGTGTGAATCACTGAATGAATCACCGGTCGCCCCCTCTGATTGGCTGAACGTGATATAATCAAAAATAATACCCTGGTCAAGCTTCAGACAGTAGGTGCTCTTCTTCACAAGGGGGCGCCGTTTCACTCACCGGGCCATTTTGATTGCTAAACCTGAATCGAGAATCATTGCATCTATGAAAGATTATGTTGATGAAATATAAAACACATTTAGTGAACTTCACTGTTCGGACGTCAGTTAATGGTGCATCCACATGAAATTCAGGTCAGTAGACAGTAGCAGAGCTTGTCATGAGGGCTCAGGGACCATGGGACCACTTGCCCATATCAAAGTCAAACAAACAAGTCGGGAGACAGCAAACACTGGGCCATGACAACAAGACATCAGCAGTAGCATGTTTACTTAGTCAATACCTAGTGTAGAATGGAAAGTAAGAATGATCTTAGAGGTAAAAACAGAACAAAAACATGGACAATTTTGGTCAATGACTCTCTGAAACTCAAGGTTCCTTTTTATTAAAAATGTGTATTTATTTATTTGATTATAAATTTGAAAATACAGTTTCCAAAAGGCGGCTTTCTCTAGAAAAGACTCATTTTAGTTCAGTAAAAAGAACCTTTTTAATCAGGTGTACAAAACACAATGTAAAATAAAATAAAAAATTCACTATAACGAATTGATATGAAACATGCAAAACCACCAGTGCCAATAAATACACTTTTTAAGAGTGTGAATATCTAACCATTACTCAATTCTTAAGTGTCACATGATGCTTCAGAAAGAATTTCGATAAGAAAAATATTTTGTAATATTACACATGCCATTTTTGATCAATTTAATGCATCTTTACAAAAACAAGTCTTTTAGTAAACGTTCCACGGACCCTCTAACACCCTCTTGTGGACCCGTCAGACAAAACCATTTTGTATAAAATCTATTAAAGAGAAAACGGCAGCTTCTGTTTTCAATCATTAAATGTTTAGTTGTAAAAAAAAACAAAAACGTAAGGACTGTTATCGGTAATGACAACTTAAAAATGTGTCCTGGGCCCTGTGATGCGGGGGACTCAAAACAGGTCTAAATACAGCAAAACTGCTGGGACCCACAAACGTAAACTCAGGCCCCTTTCATCCAAGCGAATATGTGAATTTAAAGTTTATTTGTGCATTTGGTTGGCCTGTAGCTGTATTTGGCTGAAACTAATTCTATCAAAATCTATTTTTGTGACAAAAAAAAAGAGCAGTCCAAGTGTCCTGCAGCATGATCCCTGGCTCAGGAGTCTCCCTGCAGCAGGCAAAGCATGATCATGATTCCTGGTCAAAGGGCTGGCCTACAGCGAGAGGCAGAGATAGAGCTGGTTAACGTTTAACCACGCCGGCTTGTAAAGCAGCCCCAGGACAGTGAACCTTTGGAGTTTGATATGATGTGATTACAGAATCACCCCAGTGACACGTTGCCAAATTCAGCAGAATGAGGGTCTGAGTCTTCCGGGTGGTGATCTCTGAAATTGCTCAGGTAAGTTGATTCTTAAATACCAAATATGTGACATAAGGAGCCTTGTCAGGTAGTGGCATGATACAGGCAGCGGCAGTGTTAAAAAAATACTGTGTGTTCATCCGTACAGCTCTGTTACCTCTATTTTAATAGTGCAATACAATTAATAATAGTAATATGATTGTGAGAACACTGTCTAGGTACGATATAATACAGAAGGGATCATCAATGTATTACACACAGTAACTGAACTAATTGTTTTAGCAAAGGTATTTCGACTTTGAAGCTTCAACAGCACAAAACCTGTTGGGAAAGTCATTAGTGTTTATAATGCAAAAACGAGTCACTTGTCACGTTTTATATTTTAACATACATACATGCATATGTCAACTTCAATATAGTTGTAAGTAGGTCAGCTGCAACATAAACCCAGATCTAATCACTGCCGTTATTAAAATGCTTCAACATATGGTACATCTCCGACATGCGGTATTTGTTAAACATGGCATACTGAACCCCACAGATGGTTTTTTAACAGTGCATGCATTTGTGATTGAAGTGTGGGGGTACAGTGCGCATGATATTGTTTTTGATTTATGGTCTTCAATACAGAGGCAGGCAGCAGATCTAACATGCAACTGAATTGCAATTAAATATATTATATTCCCTGCACTTGTGCTGCCATTTCAGTCCAGCACAACAGCCTTCAGAACATGTGTATTTAGCTTCAGTCAACATGGCCTGAAAAGCAGCCAGAGATCCAGGCACGATAAGCACACGTCTAGTTATCTTGTTTATGCAAACGGTAACCAGGCTGTCCAGAAGTGAGCAGAGGATGGACTGCAGACTAATTGAGTCCTTTCCGGGCTGTCTTAAAACGCTCTCTCTCTAATGTCCTGCCATTTTTATTAAATCCCTGACTTTGAGCTTCAAGAATTTCAGCATTTATGACTCTTCCTAGAGATTTTTTGAAGTATATGGATTGAATAAAAGGCCACATTTGCCAACTGTAAAAGGCGTGCGGTAATAGCATCTCTCTCGGTGAGTCATCTGTGACGAGTCCTTTCAGTATAGATAAACTCTCTGTGCTTTGCACAAGCTATTGAATTTGCAGAGGCGACCACATTAGCGCTGTCATTGCTGATGAGATGCATTGTAAAATTAATGAAAGGAAAACTACTGAAATTTCTAAAGAGCACACAGACCACCAGTTGGGCACCAGTGGCAGTCCTCTCTTACTTGACTCACTAGGCAAGATAAAAAAGTATATTTTATCAATTAAGTATTATCTGTATGTAAAATGTATGTTTTTCCTATATATATATGTATTTTTTTGAGCCACAGAGAGACAATGATCGTAGTCTCATGGTATCATCATTGCTGTCTTGATTACACATAGATACTAAAGAGCTTATGAAAATGAATAGAAGTCCTGTCACCTTTGACCCCTATTCTGTACTCACACTCCTTTGTTGTCTTCTGTATCTCTCTTTGATCAAGAGAAGCTGAAAATGCCAAATAGCCACTACACTGATTATTTTAAAAGACCCGTGCGATTCAATCACACTTGATAGCACTCTCAACTGAAAAGAATAATCAGAAGAGAGATCTTGTTAATATTAGATAGCGATAAATGGCTTTTTTTTTCTACTTGTCCAAATTGTCTCTTCAGAAACAAACATAGTATCTAATCTCAGGCGAGATCTCAACAACTTTTTAAACTGTGCTTAGATATGCTCCAAAGTCTGCAATGTCATAGATTTTAATGTGAACTTATCAACCAATGAAAAAAAGAGGAGAGTGGATATTTACATTCATTGCTTAGTTTATAGCATAGTCATTTTATTTACTTTGATATCTCTTAAAGAACAAGTAGTTTGAAAAATAAGACTTCTTAGAAAGGGTAAAAGTAAATTATGACAGAATCTTATGTGTGAACAATCACTTTAGTCTCCTGAGCTCTGAGCTATATATAGAGCAATCTTCTGATGTAATAATAGAATATTCTGATTGAGGGAAACAGGCTAAAACAAGGTGTGAAATAAGGGCGGAACACAGATGTCCTCCTATTGACAAATATGTGACTCAATGGTCGTCTTCTGTTTTGATTTGCTCTCTCCAGTTAATAATTACACCAAGGTCCTTGACCTGGAGGTGAGGAAAATGTTTTTTCCCCACTTTTTTTTTTTTTTGCCAACACTGTCCAGCAGATAAAAAGCCAATATATACACAAAGCTTTCTTCATGCAGTTCAAACAGACTTTGATCGGAGACACTGATTAAATTAAGATGACAGATGCCTACATTAAGACCAAATAATCACATCTCTTCTCCTCTAGGATTAGATCTTTGTGGTGAAGTTTTCTCTTATGTATAAATGAGCAAAACGGCTATTTTCTAATGGATTAGTGTTGGTCAAAAGAGCATGGTTAGGACACATGAATCTCTTACCTTTGAACCCGTCCGTGAGAAACACATCTTGTCTTCTTATCATGTTCAGATTTAAAGCAGGAGTATGCTATCTTGCCGTGTCATTTATGTGTGTTTGAACTTTGATTTAATTTCAGTGAGCACCCCTAATTTTGCTGATTTATTGCTGATAATCACTCACAATGGAAACCAATCAAAAATGTGGGGATGGACTGACTGGCACGCAGAAAGAGACTGCGCTGCGTGCTCTGATCCAGCGCACAGGATATCACATACACCAGGTAGGAGTTACCACAGCCTCGGGTAACAGGACAGGTGCCACTGTGAGACTATGGGACAGGAACACTTGCTTAATTCCAGAAATTCAGTGCTGCTGGTTCATAAGATACATGTATTTGATGTTTTCATTATTGGGGGCATATCTGTGTGGTTGTCTTCAGCAATTTTAGTATGTAATATAGTAGCACCATCATGTGGTGAAAATGGAAAAACGTTCTTTCCATCAGTGAAACAAATGACATGTCTTTATAGCAAGTCCTGATTTTGTAGTTTTCTGTGTTCATAACCTATTTTGTTGACCCTGGAACAACATTTTAATAAAAAAATTTTAGTCTTGACCATATCTACAACTTAACCTAACCTTACCAACAAATAATATCTAGAGTAATATTTAATGACAGATGAATGATACTGTTGTTCAAGCACCAAACACTGACTGTAAGCCTAGACTTCACAAGAACTTTAAACCGGTTCTAAATCAAATCTGATTGGCAAATCACAATGTTGTTCCAGGGTCAACAAAGATGTTTACCTAGGAACTCGTCGAACTCAGCAAAATCAGGTTCTACGTATCCCTACAGTCAGGGTGAGCGTGATTTCACCAACTGTACAGGATGTTCCTGGATCAGTATTGATAATGTTCATCCAAGATCATATCTTACTTGGCAAAAACACGGCGGCTGATGTTTAAGTACCAAATATTGATTATAAGCCTAAAAAAAGTTCTTCTTCAAAGTTGATGTTGATCCAGGAACATGTCACACTTGGTAAAATTAGGTTCGGCTGTACTTGTCCATTCTTGAGGTCTATAGGAGTATGGTTTTATTTTGTCCACATTTCAATGTGCATGTTTATTTGTGATATATTAGAGAGTCATCCAGATGTTTGTTTTTTCTGTAGGAAAATGGCCAGAGGAGATATGGTGGTCCACCTCCTGGCTGGGAAGGCCCACCTCCAGAGAGAGGCAGTGAGATTTTTGTGGGAAAACTTCCTCGAGACCTCTTCGAGGATGAGCTGGTGCCGCTCTGTGAAAAAGTAAGGGGAAAAGTGCAAATGACTTTAACAAATAAGCCTGATTCTACAACTGTAAATGTTTTTGATTTGCTATTTAGTTCACTTTTTTATTTTACAGTATATTTTCTCTGGGGTATAAACATGCTTCCATAGATATAGGTGTAGCCTTAAAACTGTTACGCTTACCTGCCTTTGCAGTTTGGTCAAATTTACGAAGTTCGGATGATGATGGACTTCAATGGCAACAATCGAGGCTATGCATTTGTTACCTTCTACACAAAACAAGAGGCTAAGAATGCCATGAAACAGCTCAACAACTATGAAATCCGGTGAGCCATTGTTCCAACCGGACATCTTGTAGACAAAGCACAACCAACTAAAAAAACTGATGGAAAATTCTTACACATCTTCACACAGGAATGGAAGACTTCTTGGTGTGTGTGCAAGTGTAGACAACTGTCGTCTATTTGTGGGCGGCATTCCAAAGACCAAAAAGAGAGAAGAGATCCTGGCAGAGATGAAGAAGGTAACGGATGGTGTCATGGATGTCATCGTTTACCCAAGCGCTGCTGACAAGACCAAGAACCGAGGTTTTGCATTTGTCGAGTATGAAAGCCATAGAGCTGCTGCCATGGCCAGGAGGAAACTCCTGCCAGGTAATTACATCACATTAGATATTATACCAATGATTTAATCAAAAACCACTCTTCTCACACACTTCTTTTTCAAATGTACAGACGTTTTTGAAAGCAATCATCCTTTCCAGAACCAGAAAAGACTTTATTGATTTCCCAACCGGCTGAACTCATGTAGAGTCCAAAGATATTTAGTTCATTGCCCAAGATGAATGAGAGATAAACGACTAGCCATTGACATGGTTTCCTCTATCACTTCCCAGGGAGGATTCAACTGTGGGGTCATCCTATTGCAGTAGACTGGGCTGAACCTGAAGTAGAGGTAGATGAGGACACCATGGCCACAGTGAAGATCCTCTATGTTCGTAATCTGATGTTACCCACCACAGAGGAGACTATAGAGAAAGAGTTTAACAGCATCAAACCTGGTGAGCTAATAAAAAGTCTCTTTAATATCCTAGTCTCTGGATATGCTCCAGGTAACTCCTTCAGTGTGAGTCTTTTATTTACTCTTTCTATCATATGCCAGGCAAAAACATGAGCACATAGAAAAGTAATTACACGGCAAGTTGTATAATTAGAAAAATCATTCATGCTCATCGGAAAAAGTCTGGATGGGTTATGCAAGAAATGTTTACTCATAGGAATCAAAATCTTGCTTTCTTATGAGGTAAAGCAAACGTTTTGAAAAAAAAAGAAAAACATTAGACCGCAATGACTTTCAGAGTATGGACAAAAATATGTTTCTTGGTCTTAACTCATAAGTAAATCATTTAATTTTGTATAGGATTTGATTGCATTAGTGTTTGGTAACCTACAGGTGCTGTTGAAAGAGTGAAGAAGATCCGCGATTATGCTTTTGTTCATTTCTCTCAAAGAGAGGATGCCATCAATGCCATGAATGCACTGAATGGAAAGGTAAGGCAGCACACAACCTGATTGCAACTCACTAACGCATTTGCAATAATGCTGCATCAAAAAAAAAAACTGATTTTCCTCCAGGTCATAGATGGTTCTCCTATTGAGGTCACGCTAGCCAAGCCTGTGGATAAGGACAGTTATGTTCGCTACACCCGAGGCACAGGGGGTCGTGGCGGGTCTCTGCTTCAAGGAGACTATACTTACACTGTAGGCCAAATGTACGACCCCTCAGCAGCCTACCTAGGAGCACCAATATTCTATGCCCCCCATGCATACGCAGCCATCCCCAATCAGTTCCGCTTCCCCAGTACCAAAGGGCACATAAGTACCAGGGGGCTGGTGCGCTCCCCCTCTGTAAGAGGTGGGTAACCTGATTCACTTGTTAAATAAATGTATATTTGAAAGCTGTTACAATCTTCGCTGAAAAAATCTCAATCAAGCTTGTGAAGCATCGGCTAAAAATGTAGTCATTCTTAATGAATATATGAAATTGCTCTGATTATTAATGACCAAAAGATTCGCTTCACATAATTAAGTATACACTTCATAAGTAACAAATTTAATACAGACAAGGCCAGTCTACAATTATTAAAGTCAACACGAAAGACTTTTCACATATTTACATGCATAATGTGAAAAATATATGGGGAAACAAATCTAAATGTGGGTGTTACATACCAAAATGAAGGTAAATCTTAAAAAAGAGGTCAGTATTTAGTAGTGAATTTAAAGGGGGTTTTGTGAGTGAATTATTGCATTTAACATTGGAATAACATGCACCTATGAATGGTACACAATTAGGAAAAATTAAGTAAATGGAGAACATTTTCATTTCTTGTTGACTTTAAATAGACAGGGCAAATTACTTATGTAAAGTTCTTTCATTGTTGTTTTATTATGGCACTTCATCCATATGATATTTGCATCTTCATTTGCATGTGACCTTAAACACAATGTGTTTTGCTATTTTGTTCTTGATGGTGTGATTGTTCTATCTAGCATTTGAATTTGTTATCCATGCCTGCATATTATAGTCCAGTAACAATAATATATCATTCTGAATGGATGGGGTGCAAAAATCAAGTCTATCAAATTTATAAAAGAAATAATCTGGCAAGAATCAGAGATGCAGCATCTGTAATGTGCTGGCTTGGAATGTTTTTACATGGTGATCAGTTTCTCTAAATCTTGATTGAAACCCAGGTGATTTCTGGTGATTTGATTCGACTTAATGCCTTCTTGCATTCCTAGAAATTTACATGAATGTACCTGTAGGGGCAGCGGGCGTACGTGGTTTGGGCGGGCGAGGATACCTCGCCTATGCAGGAGTGGGTCGTGGCTGCGCCACGTACCAACTCAAGACAGACAAACGCCCCGACGACAAACTCTATGACCTTCTTCCTGGCATGGAGCTCACGCCCATGAACCCAGTCTCTCTGAAGCCCCAAGCCATCAAACATGCCCCACAGGTACGCTCATACTCTCACTGAAAAGATGACTTGTGGCTTTTAAAAGATGGAAATGGAACTATTTTGCCTGTTTCTGCAGATCTTGGAGGATATTTGCCAAAAGAATAACTGGGGACAACCAGTTTACCAGCTTCACTCTGCTATTGGACCAGATCAGAGGCAACTGTTCCTTTACAAAGTCACCATCCCTGCTCTGGCTACTCAGTATCCAAATATGTATGCCACAACTTTTACCTCAATGACACACACATCATCACAAAGCAAAACACTAGTCCTATTCACAAAACCTAGTTAGCTGCCTAGAACAGTGGTTCCCAACCACATTCCTGGAGAAACTCTAAACCCTGCTAAATTTGCATGTTTCATTTGTCTGACACTTTCATTTTATGTCTCTACTATGAGCTCATCATTAAAGAGACAAACAAAATGTGCAGTGATCGAAGTGCTACAGGAATGTGCTGGGAACCACTTATCTAGATCTGGGTGACCAGGCATGTCCAGGCTGGGATTTCTAAATTGCCTTAAAATGTTCACGCTTTAGCTTTGTTTTCCTACTGATGTGCCCTCTACAATCTTTATACATTATGGCTGTGTCTGAAAGCTGAAAAATGTTGACTTTGGAAGTATGAGGGCAACAACACAGGTCTAAATCAAATAACACTGTCACTTTCTGTCTACTGAGATAACCTCCATCTGATCATCTGAAGGCAGCATAGATGTATCCTTCGCCACTTTTGATATCCCACAAACATTTTTGTTCCATTCTGTGACAGTTTATCTATAAAATATAAATGGCTATCAGCACCAATAGCCTTCATTTCACTGTAAGTGTTCTGCCCTCAAATCCCAGCTTTTAGACGTTTCCAGATCCCAGGCCCCTCTTTCTCTACTACATCGCTTCATGTCTGATCTAAGGCAAAAAAATACAAAAACAAATTAAAACAAAACTAAATTAGGTAAATAGGCTGATAATTGCACTTAATGGTTATACACATTATCCATTTTTGAACTTTTTACTGTATGTCATTTCTGGCTTTGAATTAGTCTTATTGAATATTTGAGCTCTCTATAATTGCCAGTAGACTACCTTAAAAGTCTATATTTTATATTATGTTGGAAATATGGCTTTTAGAACACAGGAATAGCCTAACAACAGATAACGGTAGTAGCACGTAGTGCACGATAGAGCACTTCCCAGCATCTGTGAACATAAACTTAACACCTATAGCAAGCCATTGTGACTTTTATTCCTTCTGGGGATATGACTTCTTGATATCAGCAATTGTATTTTCACTATGAAATGTCTCTATAGACTGCCATTCAAAATCAATCGTTGATATCAGGAATTCAGTTCTTACTAGTAAAAACTTTTTTATGTATAAATCAACAACCATATGGTTACTAGTAAAAATGAATGTTCTTGATATCAAGAATGCAATTGTTGATGTCAACAATTAGGATCGTAATTTTTGATATCAAGAACATTCATCTTTACTAGTAACCACATGGTTGCAGATAAAAGAATGTGGATTTCAACAAGTCTTATGCTTATATCAAGAATGAACATTTTCACTGAATACTGAATTGTTATCAAGAAGTCATATCCTGAGATGGAATAAAAGTCAAAACGGCTTGCCATATTACTCACCACCTTACCTGATCTCTATTTTTCAGACATCCGTTTACCCCCGCCAAGCTCTGCACGTCAATGGATGAGGCGAAGCTGCACGCGGCCGAACACACGCTGCAGATCCTCGGGGTTCAGACAGAGGGCGCTGACGCTTCCGCTGCTGCGGCCGTCGCAGCTGCATTCCCAGGTATGTGAGGTCTGTAAGACTGCCTACATATTTCACTCTGCTTCGAATTCCTTATGGAGTACACGCATACACTAAGGCACATATTTTAGTCTGTTAATCACTCTGTAATGTACGACTGTGGCATAAAGATTTGTTTCAAACATGAAAGTCAAAATACAATTCTAACAGATCTAATTAGAATTTTAAATGATAATACAACTGATACGTAATGTTAATATAGCTAAATATTACAAATCTAAATATTAATGCCATATCTCAGGACTTCTGCAGGTTTTATGAAGGCAAATTTAAGAATGTCTAAAAACTACATGAAGAAAACATATGGAATAAATTAAATGAAAACTTAATTCAAATGTAATTTGAATTCAAATTAGCAACACTTTCAAGTTTAAATACAAGTTCCAATAGACCTAAATTCCTTATTCCATACATTTTATGACTACACTGCAAAAAAAGTGATGTTTTCAAAAAGGAATTAGTATTTTTCCAGTTTCCTATGCAAATGTCTAAATCTAGCCTAATTTATTTTCACTAACACAACGAAGTTTAGTGAGTTTATGATGAAAACTAGTACAAATCTGCTAGTGGGCTCAGAAACATCTGCTGGAAAACATTTTTCATTCCCCATTAACAGATGTTTATCTTTGTTTTAAGCCTTAACTTAATTTTGTTCAGTTTCTCAGGTGACATCCTATTCAATTTGCACCTCAAATTAATGCATCTAGTTGTAACGATGTAAAAAAGTAAGACTTT
This sequence comes from Enteromius paludinosus, assembly GCA_032361165.1. NCBI lineage: Eukaryota > Metazoa > Chordata > Actinopteri > Cypriniformes > Cyprinidae > Enteromius > Enteromius paludinosus. Next base: position 798,539 of record JAUMHQ010000013.1, on the reverse strand, counting down.
TTTCATTAGGCCTTTATTTGTAGATGAAGACCTATTGAAGACCTGCAGAAACCCTTAACTATACACATGGATTAATAAACCAAACCCATCCATTTTTATGTATTCATTAATGTCTTTTAGATGAAGTGGTCTTGTCATCTGATACCCACATATGTGCATTCTAAGGTTAAAAAACTATTTCAAATAAATAACACCTATGGCTTTAAAACAGTTATTTTGCACTGAGCCAATTCCTTTTATTTTAACAGGTTATGCAATTGCCGGCACCCCCGCTACCCAGCTGAAACAGGCCGTTTCTCTGGGACAGGACCTTACTGCATATGCAACCTACGAGGGCTACCCTGCCTTTGCTGTGGCAACCCGTGGGGATGCATATGGAGTGTTTTAAAACCGTCTCTGTAATGTCAATGTTAATCTGTTCCATGTATTCTGTCGTAGGTTAGTAATAGCGATTGTTTGTTTTAGAGTTATAATTTAGTTTCTTCCCAAGTGTTTTGAGCATTTTTGCGATATTGAAGAATATGAGTCATCTTTTTGACTTAACTCAGGAAGAGGGCCGCCTGAAGGCCACCAACAACTCAATCCCAAAGGTTTCCAGAAAAGGACACATTTTATGTTTTATGGTTTATTGCTGTTTGTCAAGGCTTGAATTCCCTTGATTTAAACATTACTGTGGCATGAATTGTGGTCATTCAGAGCAATGACCCCATTAGATTTGATTTTTTAGAGAAATTTAGGCTGGACCCTCGTTCATTGCTGCCTGCTGCCTTTGAACGATTGCCTTTAGTAATGAATCATGAATATAATAATGAATATCATTTCTAAACACGATGTAATATTCCATTGTGCTAAGTGATGCAGAATTGTATCCAGACATTTACTTTAGTAAGCTTTGGTATTGTATTTAAAGTGGTTTGTTTTCGTGTTGGTTTTCTTTCAGTATTTACATTAACATCAGAGAGTTTTAACAGCTGAAACCCATTCATACTCATGTGTATGCATCTGCAGGTTTTTGGATCATTTTCGATATGGCTGACACTTTGTACCTGGTTCGTTTATTAGTAGATTTGCTATATTTTCTAAGATATTTACAGGCTTGCTACTAATATTTTGTAAGTGGGGGATGTAAGAGCATTGTTTAAATACACATGGACTCATTTTTGTTAAAATATAAAGATGCCTTAAAGGTGACAGTATTAAAGTTTGTGTAGCACTTAGAACTTATTTTTATACCTGACTTCCAACTCTGTTTGGATGAACTTTGTTATTCAATCATAGAGTGTTTGCAATTATTTATTGTCTAAGTGATCGGCATCAGATCTGGAGGGAGAATTGGACGGGCATCATCAGGACAAAAACTATAAAAAAATAAGCAGAGATCTTCATAGTGCTACAAAGTTGTGAAAAATATAATTTTAATAAATCAACTAACCATCAATAAACCAAATTCCCTTATTGATATGCTTCCTTACTTCTTTTTTTGCTTTTGAGACATGCTTTCAATGATCATGAAACACATTTTTGATATGATACGCATTTGACATGTATAGGTTGCACATTCGGTAGTTCTTTAGCTAAATTCAGCATCACTGTTCTTTGTACTTTTAAGTGTCAGTGATATAATATATGGGCTACACTGATCGTCTCTCTGAGTTTTATGTCAATTACAATGAAACTAGCAAGTTTTAGAGAGCAATCTACAGAACAATTGAACTCCTTTACCTGTCCAACAAAATGAAAGCATCCCTCCTATTCAGAATTTTCTCAACTGTCAAATCTTTCCACCTTGTGTTTGTGGTCTCCCTGTATTCTAGTTTCAGACCTGTTCTGCTTCTACCGCCACAAAGAGACTGAATTCCATGCCAGAATACATGACCAGCGCTATATATATACATATACATATATGTATAGATATAGCTTTTTTATAAAAACCTACAGGTCTTTACAAAGATATATTATATCTATGTACTACTGAATGCACCTTTAGGCTGAATATAGATATTTTTCGCACTTCTGATCCATTTAGTTCTTCCATTTGCAAGGTGCTTGCTACTTTCATAAAACAAATAGTGCATAATTGCAATAATAGGACACAAATTTAAATTAAACACTAAATTCTGAAGACAGTGTGGGATGCCTAATAATAATGTGCACAAATATAATTTATTTTAGTGGTCACAGACCAATGGAACAGTTTTATATTATACACTTAACTTAATTAATTTATCTTAGAAATCAATATAATAAAAAATGGACAGTTCACCCTGCTGGAAAAAACAATGGAAACCATCACATAAATTCTAACAGTTTCCACTACAAATTCCAATAAAACATTACAAACGATCAACTTTATAACCACTAAAAACAGTTTCCTATAGTGTGTTTTGGAACATTACATAGGATTTAATCCACAGGCACCATTACAATTCCCATTAAAGCCAATACAAGTCCCGTTATAATCAGTTCTATCAGCAGGGAAGTGTCTGTGAATTGTACATATTAGTACTCATTCACTGTATGAGTGTTTAAAGATGGTGTAAACCACAAGTTATGGATCGATGCTGTTAATTGAGCACAGTCTTATATCCGTCTAATGTTCCTTCTCAGTGATACACTGATCAATAGTAGTAAAAACTTCTGGTGACTTTGAAAGCGTCAGAAGTGCCCACGTACGGCGTGGTGATGGTGTCGTTATCCATGGTTTGTTTGTAGTGTCCAAAATGTTGAATCCGGTAGGTTCCTGTCTGTGCCGTGAGCGGGATGTGCCACTCCACTTTTGACTGACTCCGGCCCCCCAAAAATCCTTTAATCCAGTGAAACCTGAACACACCAAACAGTCGACATTATAATGCATTCATTTTTACTTATTATTATTACATTTGAACACTTTTTCAAATTTAGGTTTGTGTCTGTGCTCAACGATTTTTAAAAATCAACATTCAATCAAAAAAAATTTTATGCCTTTTTATTAGTTACTGTTTTGCTGACATACACACTATGTTTTGCCTTTACACAGAATGTCAGACAGTCTAATCTAAATTTCCTATAGAGATCACATGGATTTCGGCCCAGGGATTGGACTGGCTATATAATAAGTGATAAGACCTTGACTCAGCATTTGCCTTATCGGGGATAGACCTTGAAAGATACCGTCAGCATAAAGACAGCTTTAACTCAACCTCTAAGTAAAAGTATAGACTAATACAAATGAATATGATTAAGTATAAAAAAATGAATTTTTTTTAGCATGTACTGTATGTCTGTAGAAAACACATTACCTCGTTTCCCACGATGCATCTGTGTGAACTATTTCCCATGAGTCGGTGTCGTTGTGAAACATCTCCACCGTGACAAATGTCTTATCTCTCTGATATCATAACCACCACAGATTAGTTACATTTTATAGATAAAGGAGCATATTTTGCAAGAGATTATTATAAAGTAACTGCTACTTAAGAACTTACAATGTCTCCAGAGTGTCTCGGGTTTCCGGCGACAAATGTGACGGATGCAATTTCTCCCTTTAAAATAGATAAATCGCAGAGCATGTTGTCAGTTAGTGAGTCATGTACAGTCACAGTTGGCAGGAGCGTAGCATTTTTTAGAAAGAAGTCACATTCCTCACAGACCTCCCCAAGAATTAAACAGCGGAGTTTCACAGTTTTTGAATCCATTCGGGTCTGGCGGCAGCACTTTTAGCACAGCTTAGCATAGATCATTGAATCCAATTAGACCGTTAGCATCTCTCACTCAAAAATGACCAAAGAGTTTCAATATTCGTCCTATACAAAACTTGACTCTTCTGTAGTTACATTGTGTGCTAAGACCGACGGAAAGGAACTGCCGTACCATGGCTGCAGCAGGCGTGATGATATTAGCGCTGGTCATTTTTGAACGAGAGATGTTAACGGTCGGATCAGATTCTGTGCTATGCTGCGCTAAAATGCTACCACCAATGGATTCAAAAACAGTAAAACTAAACTGTTTAACTCTTGGGGAGTTGGAAAATGAGCCTATTATCAAAAAAAATGGAGTAATGCTTTAAGCACCTTTATGTTGGCCAATGTAGCAAAATCATGTTTCTATGTTACAAAAACTACACAGGGAACTTTTTCACCCTCAAATGTGTGGATTCCTATTGAAATGATTGATTTCACCCTCAAAATTGTGTTAAATAATGGTTAATGTGACCGCACCTTTACAGTACTGCTTGTACATCACAATAATTGACTTACCACTTTATAGGAAGAGTTAACCTGCTGTAAGATGTCGCCAAATGTTTTGCCAACCGGTGCTACATCTGCCACAGGGTCCTTCACTTGATTAAAAAGTTTGTCTTCGTCAAAGAAAGGGGGTTCAGGACCTTTCGGCAGCTCTCCAATTGTTCCCTGTGGAAGATTGATTTATTCATGAGATCAGCCAGGCCATTTTAGTTCATCAAAATGCCACAAATGACTATAAGGCAGCAGAGCGTTACATGAGCTATAGCTTTGGCCAGGCCTCTGTAGCGCTGGATGTAAGCCGAGAGAGTGTGAGGGCCAAAAATAGTGGATGCGCCCTCATATCGCTGAATCTGTGAGGATAGAGGAAAAACACAGGTTCACTGATGTACCTTGGAGCACCATGTATTGCAAATACCATGACTTCTTTACGTTATGTTTTAAAGTGTTTTTTTTTTATCATACACACCTGATACTCTTCGTATGTAGTGATGTAGTGTGTGTAGATGTTGCACAGACCAGCAACAACCACTTCTGCATTAGAGAAAGACTCTTTCACCTCCAGCTCCTGTGGAAATCATGTGAAATCGTTAGGACGTCAACTTTTACAAATTATTAAGTTTTTCTCACTGTTAGAAGAACAAAGTCTCACTATTAACTCTTTGCTTATTCGCACGCATATATCTAGCATATTGAATGTTTATTAGTACTTAGAAAGTACATATTATTGCCTTATTCTGCATGACCATATTTTAAATCTCTTAATTACAACTATTAATAAGCAGCAAATTAGGATATGTATATATATATATATATATATATATATATATATGTATATATATATATATAGACTAGCTGTCCACATTTGTTTCAGTTTATTTATGTCTATGTACATATACATAAAATGTTCTTACAAATTCTAAATATTTAGGTTATTCATGTGATGCAAATTTAAATTTTCAACAAATAATAAAATTGAATACAGTTTTTTTTTTTTGCTTTTTTTTTACTGTCTTTTGATTAAATAAAAACAGCCTTGGTTAGCATTAGAGACTTCTTTCAAACGAATTACAAAGTCTAATTATAAAAAAAAAAGAAAAGTGTAACCAGTAGTGTATGTGCAATTCTCACCTTCTTGACTGCTTCTCGTATTCTTCTCCCCGACATGGTACTAGAAGACAGAAGATAATATGGGATAAACCATACAGGCTGCTTATAGAGCCACTGTTTCCTATATTAACCTTTCCTAACAGAACTCACGTGAATTCTCCTGGGACCGCAACTATGGCTAAGGATCCGATAGTGATGATCTGAACATCCACAATGGCTGGATGCCATGGGAGGGGCGTATCCATCTACATAAAAACAAATTTCAATGTTATTATTTCGAAGTAAATAAAAAAAATCCGACAGATACCTAACATTACCTATTATCATGTACTGTATAAAAACAAAACACACTCTTGTATTAACAAAAAATAAATGAATGTATATTAGGTTTTATAATTCAGTTTCTTCATGAGATCTAATCGTCCTCTGACCTCCCCAGTGCTTAAGAGGATTGGTTTAGGCTGATGACAAGCTGTGGTCTCGTTGGACGGTACTCCCAAAACTGCATCTCTTATTCCATCCCAGAAAGGATCTCCATCTGTATCCCCTGGTCACAAGAAAAAGCATAACCATAATTATCTGCGTTTCCAATTTAAAACCATAAAAGTATTTGCCATGTGACATAGCTTTATGTGTTGAAGAACCGCATCTCTTTACCTTGTATGAAGTTGAACTCTCCTCCTCCATCAGTTGTACCAGCAGCAAAACTGTGACCCAGAGCAGGTTTACACGTCCGTCCCTGATGACAGAAACAGTGTTAGCATGAACAACGCAATGATGAGTTTTCTGGTTCATATTAGGATCTACAGACAGCATCTGTGACGTTTAGCTATAGAAAATGACTTTCAGACTGTACAAACAATAGATAAACATGTTTTGGTGATTGGAAATTTTGGATATTTAAAAAGCAAAAACGGGAGTTTAGATTTTTTTTGTGTGTGTGTTGATGTACCTACAGGAGTTAAATACTACAAAATGTGTGAGTTTCAATCTGTAAAGATGTATTTAATTATCAAAAAGCGTGTATAAAGTAAAAACTAAATGAAAATGTGACTTTTTTTTTTATAGTTCACCTGAAAGTGAAAACTATTCTGATATAAATTACTGAATACAGAACATTTCTTTTAAAAAGTGCTATGTAAAAACACCTTTCAGAACATGTTCCTGGTCTCAATAGCTGTATTTTTGCACAGGAAAACTGTACTCACTGTATGAGTGGAGTTTAATGGGACGCTCTCATCGGTCATGTTGACCCACTGATGTGCACCGTAAATAGGTCCATGTAGCTCCTGCTTTGCACTGCTGTACAGCTCCTGCAGAAGAAAACAACTAGTTCAAGTAATGCACTCACATCACAATCACTGATACACTTCAGGATCAAACAATATGGCAAATGAGACAAACCTTTGCTTTTTTATACATATTCTCTCCTATGATCCTTGTGCTTTCAAACATGTCCTCACCCGGTCCAAAAGCTACACATGCTTTTTTCTGTTGTATAAAGACACATGGAGAGTGAAATATGTTAAATATTAAAGTGAAAATATGCACATTTAAATGTAATATATAATACAGATAAATAAAATACAAATATATATATATAGTGTAGTGTATTTATGTGTGTGTGTGTGTGTGTGTATATTTACTTTGCATATATAGATACACACACACATACAGCATATATTTAGAAAATATTTACATGCATTTACATGTATATATTTATATTCATATAATTTATATCAAATATATATATATATATATATATATATATATTTAATATATTAATGTAACATATTGTTCTTAAATATATATGTGTGTGTGTGTATATATATATATATACACATAATTTTTTATATGGATGCAATTAATAGCGATTAATTATTTGACAGCAACTAATTTATATATATCCATACGAAATAAGTTAATATGTGTATATTCTGTGTATATTTATTATATAGATTTATAAAAATACACACACATACAGCATGTATTTTGAACACATTTACATGTGTTTAAATGTGTATATATATATATATATATATGTATATATATATATATATATATGTGTAGTTTCCTGAATACTCCACATATTGTGTGCAAAAATGACATATTCAATTATGTATGGTGAAAACTCCTGTTAAAATATTGCATGTTTCTAATAATAACTCACTCCACCGATGGGACAGGAGCTGTTAAGGTAGTCACACTTATCGCCTGTGGTTAAGCAGACTGGGCCGAGAATGTTGGGAGATGAATCTCCAAGATTACTGGAAGAAAAGCCGGCTACAAAAGGACCCTGAACATAAACAGAGCATGATGCATTAGTGCTGAGCTTTTTTACTGTCCCCGAGTCAAAAAGTCTATTAAAAATAACTGCTGACATGAGCAACAGAAATGTTATCTTCCGTTTAATTTACAGGACAAACAGATCTTGCATATTAACAGCATTAATTAACATCTCCGATAAGCTTCCTCTGACAGAGCATTCTCAGGGGAGATATTGACTTTATTGAACGGCAAAACGTCCTTGTGAACTCTTCAAGTAGATTACAACTAATAAAGACAATTAATTAACCTTGAAGCTGGGTCTCGGAGGGAATAGGCTGTAATTGAAAGCTTGACCTTTTACCTCGCCGGGAAGAAAGCCAATGTTTTTCTCTTGCTCGAAGGCATAGGAGGCGTAGCCGAGGTTGTCCGAGCTCACCATGCGATTGGTGTTATTCATACTGACGGGATGAACAGCAAACCAGCTGAGGACAGAGACATAGCCATCAATATATCAGAGAAGTCAGTTCTTGCTATGTTTGCACTGAAGTTTGCACTTAAATATACCTGAGCAAGCCCATGCCATCCCCGTCCAAATCTGTGAATTTCATGATGACAATCTGCTTGTCTGTGTTGAATTCATATCTGGGTTTGAAACAGAGTCAACAACTTTGACACAAAATTGCAAATACAGATATGCTACAAAAACGTAACATTCAAGAAAAGTATGGAAGACATCATCAGTACACTCCATCCGCCATCAGCGGTTCGATCTGAATTATACTTTTTGTACGCAAAGACAATAAAAGTAACCTTTTAAACTAAAGCTGGATCAATAAGAGTACCTGTTTCTCTCCTCCTCTGGGTTGTTCATGTATGAATGTGGGCTTCTGTTCAAGTTGCTGTCGACTAGTTGTCCTTTATTTATAAAAATTCGTCCAGGTCTCAGATTCCTGTGAGCTATATCAATGCTCTGATCCAGAGGATAGAAAACATTCTCAATGACACGCTGAAGGCATTTACATGAGCTAATCGAAGGGGGACACTTTTATATGTTATCATATCAGAAATGCATTTCGAAGGAGAGCTGGTCAGTAAAGCATCCAGTACCTTGACTATTCCACTGACGATGGCTTGTATAGATGGCTTAATGTAGCCTTTACTGGTGATCATGAAGAGTGTGTACTGGAAATAGCCGCCCACACCTGCATGTGTGTGTGTGCCACTCATGACCACGTTGTCCTGTCTGTATAGGTCTCCGTATTTCGCATTTAGCTCTTGTAGAACCTAAAATGGTTTGGGACAATGATAAATAAGTACATCATCATAAAGCAATTAAATGAATGAGATTTGAGCAATTTTCCTTTATCGCGTCACTAACAATGTGTGTATGTATCATTCTCTTTGGAGTCATATGTATTTATCAGTGTTCTGTGCATACTAATTATGTATATATATAGATATGTATTTTGAAAATATTTATCTATATTTATTTTCATATAATTTATATTATAAATAATTATTTTATAATATATAAATAATTAATAATTAATACATTTATAAATAATATATAAATAATTTAATATATAATTTTTTTATAAGTAGGCCTATATACATGCATGTGTTTGTATATATATATATATATATATATACACACCAACATAATAAATAAACACAGTACACACACATACATTTTTATTATATAAAAACTTTGTTTTGGATGTGATTAATCATTTGACAGCATAAATATATATATACATA
>JAUMHQ010000013.1:742764-755264 GCA_032361165.1 Enteromius paludinosus | reverse complement strand
ACTACTACATATACTGTACAACATTACTTTGGTGTAAAGCTGCTTTGCAATTATATGTATCATGAAAAGCGCTATACAAATAAATTTGAATTAAATTGAATTGAATCTCCCGGCTAGAACTCCCGCGGTTGGGCGGCCTGGTTGAAGAGGCGTTGTTGGGACTGCTGGGCTTTCGTCAGGTGTTCCCGGACTAATGGCATGACAGTTCAATCTTGTTCCTAATCTCTAATGTTTCACGACGGTCCATTGGGCTGCCGGCTGCTGCTCCCAGGCCTCTCGGGCTACGTCGAGAAGTCCTCTGGGTTGGCTGCCGAACAACAGTTCAAATTGAGTGAAGCCTGTGGAGGACTGTGGTACTTCCCGAATGCCGAACAGCACATATGGTAGCAGCTGGTCCCAGTCTTTTTTATCCCTGGCCGCCACTCGTCGGAGCATTTGCTTCAGCATCTGAGTGAATCTCTCGACGAGCCCGTCGGTCTGGGGGTGATAGACTGAGGTACAGATCTGTTTTACCTTCAGCAGCCGGCAGAGGTCAGCCATTAGCCGCGACATAAACGGGGTTCCCTGGTTGGTCAGTATGTCCAACGGTAGTCCCACCCGGCTGGACAGCAGGAATATCTCACGGGCGATGGCTTTGGAGGTGGCTTTTGTCAAGGGGACTGCTTCCGGGTACCGGGTGGCGTAGTCCACGATGACCAGGATGTGTTCGTGCCCCCAGCCTGACTTTGGTAGCGGCCCTACGATGTCTATCCCGATCCGCTCATAGGGCGCCCCAATGATGGGAAGTGTTGCTCACCAGCCCCCGTGATGGCTTCCATCGGTGAAGCTGGCGCGGTTTTGCAGGCTGCGTGGCGTTGGCCAGGGTGGCCTCGAACCCCAGCCAGTCACGACTAGTAAGAGGGGAACAGGTAAGCCTTTTAATACTCCCACCTACAAGACCCAGGTCTCTGCTCCCTTGTGGATGGTGAGTTGATCGGTATGTACAGTACTAGTCGTGTCGTGTCCCCATGGACACATGTGATTGGAAGGGTGGACTTTGAAACTGGGGGGTGCCCTCTGGCGGTCATCGCTCCTGGACCACCCTCCGGGGTCCTCTAAGCATCTGATCGACTTCCACCCGCTTGGCAACCTGGTTAGGGGATGGAGAACGGTCAAGCAACCAATGATCGGCCTGAGCGCATGCTGGCTGGCGAGGCTTGTATTCCCAGTCGTGGAATCTTTGTGCGGCAGCTGTGGACTATAAGCCTAGCCGGCCTAGAATTTCTCTTTTCAATTCGTTAGAATTATTTTGAACAGAAGAGGAAAGTGAAAAAAAAGGTCGCTGAGCCTCACCAGACAATAATGGCGCCAGCACTGCAGCCCAACTACCTCTGGGCCAACCCTCCGTGTTGGCTGTTGTTTGAAACTTATTGAGGTACGCCTTGATGTCATCATCTCCGGTTAATTTGGCCAGTAGTCGACTGGCTGCCACCTGCGGATCTGGTAGCAGGATGTTTTGGGCGGCGGGTAGGCAAAGTGCAGCGATAAAACCATTCTTTCCTGTCTCTCAGCGAGGAGATCAAAGCAGTGTTGCTGGCAGACCCTAACCTCAGTCAATTGCCCGATGACGTCTTCCATTTCACCGGGGAGGACAGGAAACCGAAAAGTGAGTGCAAGGCAAGATGGCGGAAACAAACGGTGAGTAGCTATTGGTCAGCTTCATGCTCTTTGTGCTTTTGGTGCTTCCTTCTTCTCTGTCTTTCCTGTGACAGTGCCGGTGCAGGGTGGGTGCAAGTCAGTGCTTTCAACCCACAAGGGTTACTCCACCTCAAAATGAAAATGTTTTCACTGATTACTTGTTGTTCCAAACAGTAAATGCTTAATTAGTCTTCTGGACACAGTTTAATATATCTTGGATGAAACCCAGGAGACTTGTGACAAGCTAATAACAAGGTCCAGAAAAGCATTAAAGATATCGTCAGAAATGTGAATCTGTCATCATTGGTTCAATCGTAACGTTATGATGAGGCAAGAATTTTGTGTCTCACAGATACTCTCCAAAATGGCACAATAGCAACATGGAGGAGACAAAGTGTTGTATGAAGTCATTATTTTAGTTTTCTTTGCATACAAAAAGTATTCCTGTAGCTTCATAACAATTCCGGCAAACCACTGACTTGTTTACATCAAAAATGTGCAAATGGGTGCAAAAACACTTTCATTCACTTTAATTTAGCTGATTTCAATGGATGTGCAGATGGATCTTTTGGGTGAGCAGTGCTAACACATAAATCACAGACATTTAATTGTAGTAGAAGCACATTTCAAAGGACTTTTAATAGCGTGAAGTGGATTTCAAAACACTTCTGCTCCACTATAGCAACAAGGTAGTTTCCTGCTGATAATAAGGCAAAACTGAACAATCCAATGCTAAATTGCTCAAAGAGAGTGCAGTCCTGACATGGCATCACATTTAGAATTAAGGTTTTGCAAAAATTTGTCATGGACACAGTCACTTTTGTGCATGTGGACGATGCATGCTGCGAGACATCATCCCATTTCCAAAATCTCTAGCACAGGTCCCGTCTGCATTTTCAGCTGGGAAATTTCACCTCTTCTTTGATTCGGTTGTTCTCTGCTCTTATATAATCAGAATTATTTTAGAAGAGGTTGGGTAGGATGGTGTATCTAATTGGGTTGTGGGCTGCCGTGTGGCCCATGAGGGACCGGCAAGCATCTGTGAGTGTCGTTTCATCACTGTTATCAGTCTTTCCCAATGGATTCCGGGTCCTCTTCCTGTGAACTGCTTCTGGGTGAGTCCCGTTGACATGCAAATTTAAGAGGGGATTAGAGGTGTGAAATTCTTTGACTGTTGCTGATGAGTCGAGGGAGCGCTGCTGCTGTCTTGCTGCTGCCTCTTGTGTTATATGGATTAACACGTGCAAGTTTCCATCAGACCTAAACATGTCTCAACAGAATAGTAATAAAACATTGTGTAATATTATAGGCTATTATTCGCTCACCCTCATTTTTTTTCTCAAAGGGGAAATTTTTTTTATGCCATTCTTTTCAATGACACTTCGTAGACATGGATGAACTCCAAAAAAGAAAAACGCTATATAAGTATGACATGTGGATATGTTCCCTGTCTCTTGAAGCGTTATGTTATTAATTGAAAATCTTTTCCTCGTTGTAATTTTATCATAAATGATAAAAATGCTGAAATGCTTAAAAATGCTGTTCCCTCCACATGATATAAATTAATGGACTGGAGTGGGGTAGATTATTATAGATCATTGTAGAGACCATTCACTGCAGAGCGTCCATTGGTGAGCAAGTGATGTAATGCTACATTTCTCCAATCCCTCATCAATTTCCGAAGAGTAAATTTTCATACACTTTCATTTATGGGTGAAATATTCCTTTAAGATTCTGCACTAGTAATGAATCAGTATTAACTTCAATAACGATAACTTCCTCAAATGCAAGAGAACTAATATATTTCAGAAAAACCAATGCACCGCCACTGTAATGTCTCTGGAAAACAAAGGATATGTTACACAGGAATCTGCCACCAGATGATGTGATAAAGTCAAACTGTGACATTCCCAGCTGCTCCTTTTGAAATGAACTGCAATAATAGATGAGAATCAAGCAATGATTAGAATTCAGGTAGAAACACCTGAGGTTCATTTGCATTAGAATAAATGCAGCGTGTTTGGGGAAAAGAAAGACAGACAGGGTGTAACATAATCCTGACCAGAATGAAATCAAAATCCCATGGTGCATCAGATGTGTTCTAGTGTCCGGTAATACTCTTGGGAAGGGAAGAGATTGAATTTTGTTGGTGATTAGCATTAAAACACATCCAGTTCATATTTACCAGTTATCAGAATAATATCAATTCTTAAATAAAAGGCAATAAAGCAAATATATCATCATGTACCAATGCTTTATTTCCATTTTACAGCAATGAGAACACATATTTGCACTTTGCAATGGTGCATATATACATGAAGGTCTTTATTTGTCTTTTTTAAAATATGTCTCGGACATGTTCTTGAGATTCATCCTGTTTTTCATTGTGACAGCTGTGCGTTTTGCTCCATGCATACAGCTCCAGTTCTTCTTGACCTTTTGAGAGGTGAGAAGTGACATGTTTTTTTAACAAGAAGCCTTCTGTACAGTGTGGGAATGAATTTTAAGCATATTCTCAATTCTCAGTTTGCTGCATTCATTTTCCCTGACTGCTTGTAAGCATTTGTTCCTTTCTGCAGTCTTAAAATCCTCCAACACACATCATCCGTTGACCTGACCTTTGATTTACGCCTTCATTTGCATAACTTCTTACATTTATTCAGGGAGATGTCATGGTTTGGGTAAATAAGTCACACGACACGAAATGCACAGGTTTTTAAAACTTCAAAACCACCGCTTGCTCGCACATTTCACTGCATATGCAAGAAAAGACAAGTTTTTTTATGTTTGTTTAATTATATTTCAAGGTTAGTCATATCTTATAAGCCCCAATGAGCTATTTTTAGGGCTCAGGCATGGAAACTTTGCATTGAATGTTTTGCATCAGTGCACTGGATTCTATATGGTTCATAATAGACGTTCATCTATGTTGCAGCTGCTATCTAACAATTTGATTTTGCACATATTCTTAGCATATAACTTGAACAAATTGACCCAGAAAATAACTGTTTTTAAGTTAATGTATTGTACAATGCTACCTGTTGTTAGTTTTTGGGTCATTGTTTTATGAGTGACAAAGTCTGTTGGTTAACAAGCTTGTTAAAGACTTTGAGACGTGCATGAAGTATTTTTGGATTCAGTGCACTTTGGATGATACGTTTACTGATGCCAAGCTGAGCGTTGGAAAGGAGGTTTATGTAAGGAGTTTTGAGAAATGGGTCTGAGCAGTTATAAAAAACCTGAACATGTTTACAATGATACGGTGGCTTTGATTTAAACTCCATTTCCTGCTTTGAATTCTATCCAAAACATAATTTTTTAAAACTCTCCTTCCACTTTTTGACCAAATTTCATTAAATCTTCATCTTGAACTGTACAAGTTATTTAAAACCTTAATACCAAATTGTTCTCATGTAATACATTAAAAAAAAGATCTTCTCATCAACTCTTTGCATATGGACCACAAAACCTTTAGTCTTTAGTGTCAATTCTGAAAAAGTACACATCATGAAAGCTAAATAAATAAGCTTTCCATTGACGTATGCTTAGGATAGGAGAACATTTGACTGTCACACATCTCTTTTTTTATATAAATTATATATATTAGGTCCAAGTTATCACCTAAACAGGGTTAATATATGCAAAGCAATCTACTTCCCCTATAAATAAAAAATGAAATTATAACCATCTCAAAATATTTTAAAATTATGTTATTGGCTAGGCTAAACTCCATACTCATATATATATATATATAAATCATGTGAAATATATTTGTTTTTGTACAATTTTCTTCATTTACTGTCTGTTACTGTCTGTTGTCCTCATCTTGTTCTCCACCTAATCTCACTTACCTCCTGTATAGAGTCTGCTTCCGTAACACTGTCTCTCTAAACTCAAGTTCCACCCTGTTAGGATGTATTTCCTCGCCTGCTACTACAATTCCACTGAGATCATTTTCAAGATGTGACAATTTTTTGTTTTTGAAATATACTCCTGCTTGTCTCACTCTTAAAGTTTACCCTGTTAGGCTGTATTATGGAGAATGTTTGTCCGTTAAAAAAAAAAACAACATAGTTATAAACGTTGTTTATCAGTAGAAGGTTAGATCTTGATCACTGAAAAAACTACAGGTAATTTAACTCAAAACTTTCCACCCTGTTCGGTTCCACCCTGTTAGCTTTCTATAGAGTGTGGAATGTGAAACTAACAGGGTGGAATTTCTAATAGAATACAGAGCTTGACCAGTATGTGTTACATATAGTTAAACATGTCACTATTTTGGTAGAATGCTACAACATGAAAAACTTGTAACTTTTTTTCCAAAATGTATGAAGCCAAAATCTTATCGGATACCAGGAATGGCCCATGTACAATAAGAAATTTACTAAATATCTTTACTTAATATCCTAATAATTTTTGGCATAAAAGAAAAATCAATCATTTTGACCCATTCAAATGTATTGCTACAAATATGCTCCAGGGTCATGTGTGTATATCTTAGAATCAAACTTGTCTCAGGTCACTTACAGACCAAGCTGCGTTAAAAGTAGACAACATAAAAAAACAAAGGATTGTTGACATTTGAAACCACTCTCTAGAAAAACCTTGACAATTTTTCATTACGGAGCTATTTTTATTGCCACGTTGCCCTGAGAATGTCCCATAAATACTGTAAGAAATACCTAGCTGAACTACACCTTACTAAATTCATAACTGAGATGATGAAACAAATCTGATCTGACGTTTCCTTTCCTCTGCTTCGTGTCATGTGGTGTTTGAGTCTGGATGGAATAATACGAACGCGTCTGTTGCTGAGAATCCCTGAGCGCTTTTTCAATTGGCAAAGAGCTTCAGTGTTATGAGAGTTTAATAACCTTTTATATTCTGATATGTATTGTGTTTACACCATTCATAAGAATAATAAGCTTGAGGGTGCTGGGTAAATATTAAGTGCCTGTAGACAGCAGATGCATCAGTTCTCACAAAGGCTTTTCTTCTCCAATTTTTCCCCTATACTGGGGATCATGATGCACTTCCAAATCCATTACAGTATAGTGCTGTCTGAAAGACACTTTCTTCACATTCACCTGCCTAAAATTCTGACACAAACGGTGCATTTAAATGCAATGCTTAAACGAACCTGTTTGTGCGTTTTCCAGTCATTCTTTACATATGAGTGATATTGGTTTTATAAACGGGGCTAATGCATAAACCGATTTCAAGGTACAGTTGATCTAACGTAATTGTAATTATTGTAGAATCTGAGATGTTAATATTAGTGACACTCGTTTACTAGATTTTAATTTAAAATAGGCTTGTTTTTGTAGTTTGACCAAACAAATGATTGTGTCTTTTTGCTGTCCACACCATTTCAGCTCAGCAATTTCAGTCAAGCACATGAGGCTTTCAAGCAATTGCTGTTCCAGCCCCAAAGAAGCCAACTTCTTCTGCCATATGGACAAGTAATAGCTTTCAAAGCTGTGTGTGATGACACAAGATAAGTTTTGTAGCAGGTTTGCTTTATAGAACATCACTCAAGACAGCTTGAAGTGCACATCAAAACAGATTTTATATATTGGAGGGTTTTGTGCTTGGGTGTAATTTTGACAAATCCTTTAAATCTACCATGCTTCAAATCACATGAATTAGAAATCAATAACAACTACTGCTTTCTGGGTGTTGCATAAATAATGTGGCTTAAAGGGTTAGTTCACCACAAAATGAAAGTTCTGTGATTAATTACTCACCCTAATATTATTCCAAACCCGTAAAGATATTGTTGATGTGATCTGAGAGATGTTTGGTTGAGTTAATTATATTTTTGTTTTCTTTGCACAAAAAAAGTTTACTCCCAGCATCACACAACTGAAAACTGAACTGTTTTACCGATGTATTTACAAGATTTTTGGACCTGGATCATTTCAGTTGTATTGCTGTCTATGGAGGGTCAGATGGCTGTCTGATTTGATGAGAAACGAAGGGTATGAGGATGAGTAATTAATGACAGAATTGTCATTTTGAGGTGAACTAACCCTTTAAAGGAGTTTTTCCATCACTTGCTCATCAATGGATTCTCTGCAGCGAATGGGTGCCGTCAGAATAAGAGACTAAATATTGCAATAATCCACTGGAAATCCACACAAGGCTTCTGAAGCAAAAAAGCTGCATGTTTGTAAGAAACAAATTCATCACTAAAGTGTTTGAACTAAACAACTGTTTCTAGAAAAGTCTGCCATCCGTAATAAAAAGTCCATCCCTAGTTTACATCAAAATCCACCAACATATTTTTTTAGAACAGTTTTGATTGTTTTAACTTGTAACATTGCTTTATTTCAGCATATTTTTCTCCTGGTTCAGTCACACTTTTTTCACTGGAGATTTGTAGATCATTGTGGTGGTGTTATCAGCTGTTTGGACTCTCATTCTGACGGCACCCATTCACTGCAGAGCATCCTTGCTTGGTGAGCAAGCGATGCAATATTTCTCCAAATTTGCTCTGATTAGCAAACTCATCTACTTCTTGGAGAGTAAATACAAACAACAAGTAAATTTAGAGTAAATTTAAACAAATTTTCACTTTTGTTTGAAGTGATCATTATTAGTATATTTTAGGGATTGCTGTAATCTGAAGCGCACTCTCAGCAAACAGTCAGTTCACTCTTACTGTGAAGCCAGGTAAATTTAGCATCCAATTACTTTTGTTCCAGCTCTTTATTTCTCCTTGTGCTTGTTCCTAAACCCTTCCTCATCACCAGCAGTCGTTACCTTGAACGAAAAATGGAACCGCAACATGAATAATTCTTCAAACTAATAGCTTTTTGTCTAAGTTCAAGAGTTTACACAGGACAATGTGACCTCAAACTTTCCACAAAATTACTTGGGAGTGTGTGCGTGTGTGTGTGTGTGTGTGTGTGTGTGTGTGTGTGTGTGTGTGTGTGTGTGTGTTTTTGTGTGTGTGAGTGCAAGCGTGTGCAGGTCTTATTGATTAGGACTTGAAATTTCCTTATACTTTTAGCTCCCAAGTGGCACCTATTACAACAGCATACTTCATCTCCTAATAACTGTGGTAATTAAGTGAGCAATTATCTCTAACAAGCCTCTTCAGATTTGCATCTAAACACAACAAAGACCCACTCTACGCTTTTCCCTGTTTTATCAAGTCTTTTTAACATTTTAACATGGCAGAAACGTATTTTATAACTGTATTTATAGCAGTTGTGTGCAGCACACAGCATTATGTGATCTGTATAAAAAAGATGAAAAACAGAATAACGTAAGAAAAAAATAAGAAGAAAACAACTAGCCGTATCTATAAATATAAAGCGACATATTCAAGTCGTCTTCAGCTGGGCTCCAAAATTCTGAAATCTGGCAGTCAAAATATACAAATATTTTTTTAAAACTCTGATAGTTCTTTTTTATATTTTCAAGACAATATGTTGTTTTATTATGCTGTTTTTGTTATGTTTTATTTTGTTTTAACCTAATCAACAACAAAAAACAAAACAACAACTGCAGATTAATTGGAATGAATGAATTAAAAACTGCAAATGAACTGTATATTAACAGTATAATATATATATATATATATATATATGGGAAAAACAACATATTAAAAGAAACAACATTGGTTATGCTCTCTAGTTCATAAATCAAGTGAGCAAATCAGATTTGTGACACTGATCACGTGACTTAAGGTTTTTGTATCGTTCTCAAACCATGAACTCGTTTAACAAGATCATCAGGTTTTCACATTCATTCTTCCATTCAACTTTCATTCAAATTGTTTTGTAATACAATTTCACATTTCTCTAGGCCTACAGGTCTTGCACTTTTGGACACCAGCTTTCATTTTCTCCAGGTTTTAAAAATGAATTAGATCACTTTCCCAAAATAAAACTTATGTTTCATACTAAATGAAATGTAACTTTGTGAATTTGGATCAGCATACTAATATTAATAAATGTAGGCCTTAATTTAGGGCAATTTATGGTTTAGCAATTTGCTGTGAAATATCAGTTTAAACATTTTGAAATTGTTCATCTGTTCTTGGAGTAAAGGTGTAAGTTTGAAGAAATACGGCGGACAACAACATATTCCACTCAATTGTGTGGGGCTTGCTTTAGGATTTATGTCCTTGAATTGCATCTGAAATTTAAATTAACATCCGTTATAATGTAATTCACAATCTGAATGTGATGCGTGTCAGTCATTCATGAATGAAACAGGTAAGATGCTGTGATTCAGAAGATAAAAAAAAAAACCAATAATAATCCATTACATTCTTTTGAAAGACATCAATTTTACATTTAAGCCATTTAAGTATTTTTAGAATTGTAAACGACAATAAAAAGAGGTCATATCCTATGAATATTCATTCTGATGCTATAAATAGGTTCGCATGGAACGAAATGAGGTCAGCAATCCTCGATTTGACCTGGAATCCCACAGCAGTCGCTCAGTGTCGCGGAGGTGAAGGGCATCATGTCCAGGGAAATCTCCATCTCTCCCTCCTGCTGCTCTAGGGCGGGCAGCGGCGCGTTCCGCTGGATACGAGACGAATCGGACACGACCGAGACCTTGTCGAAAGGTAAGTTCACGTGCTCCCCGTGGGGACCGGGGACCAGAACCAGGCACTGCGGGCTGGAAACGCCCTGCGCGTCCTGGAGCAGAGTGGTGTCGTGATGGTAGGACACCAGCTCGTTGGTGAAGTTCACCGTCTCCACCGCGGACGACGCGCAGAGCCGGTTGCAGCCCAGAATAGTGCTGAAGGCTTTGCGAAAATCCGCGTTGAACGCGTAGATGACGGGGTTGAGCGAGGAATTGGCCCAGCCGAACCAAACGAAGATGTTGAAAGTTGTGCTGCTCACGCACAGGGAGTCTCCAAGATTGTCCAGTTCACAGAACGGCACGATGCAGTTTAAGACGAAAAAGGGCAGCCAGCAGAACACAAACACCCCCATGATGATGGAAAGCGTTTTTAACACCTTGGTCTCTTTCTTAAACGTGGTTTTGAGCGACTGCTCGCTCGCGCAGTCGTGCATGTGCCCGGCCGCCCTCTCCAAAGTAGAGATCCTCCGGATCTGCGTTTGCGCGATCCGATAGATCCGCGTATATGTTCCTATCATGATGATAACAGGGATGTAAAAGCTTATCAGTGAAGATGCGATAGCATAAGTCCTGTTTAAAGTCGCCGTGCAGTCCTGTGAGGTGACAGTGAGGTTTAAGGGCGCGCTGTGGTCCTCAGCCCTGTGCCAGTTCAGTCTGACCGGAATAAAAGAGATCAGAACGGAAAGCGTCCACGCCATCCCAATCATTATAAACGCCATCCTTTGGGTCATTTTGCGCTCGTAACGGAAGGGGCTTGAGATGGCCCAGTACCTGTCCAAACTGATGATGCACAGGTTTAGGATAGACGCCGTCGAGCACATGATATCAAAAGCTATCCAAGTGTCACAAAAGCTTCCGAAGAGCCAGCAGCCGGCCACCTCAGAGACTGCTTTCCACGGCATGACCAGAACAGCCACGAAAAGATCGGAAACTGCGAGGGATATGACGAAAAAATTGGTGACTTTGGATCGGAGGTGTCTGAATTTGATGACGGCGGCGCACACGAGCGTGTTGCCCAGCAGCGTGGAGAGGATGAGCGCGCAGAGAGCGCAGCCCGTCAGCGCGCGGACACCTACACCGGAGCTGTCCCTTTCTGCAACATCGCTCTCCATGGGGCTTCCTCTGGACCCAGAGCAGATAGGTCATATTTAAGTGGCTCCTCAAGTCACCAGTCCCTCTGTTTTCCAGGGAAGCTCTTTTCCGAAAGGACTCGATGTGGTCTTCTTCCAAAGTGCCATCATCGTGCTCCTGCTGAATGGTGGGAATGGGGCAGCACTCTCTCCACTGTAAACACGGAGTTTGCTGCTGAGTGCAGCGCCTCAGAGAGAAAGAGAGAGAGAGAGAGAGAGGAGACAGAAGAGATCGGTTCACTAGGGTTCGACATGAGTGTGAGTGTGCTCACTGAGTTACAGAAACTAAATAGAAAGCAGGTATACTTCTATCTATCTATCTATCTATCTATCTATTAGTCGTCAATCTGTCAATTCATCTATCTATTTATATGCTATCCATCTGTCCATCCATCCATCCATCCATTTATACATATATCTATTCATCTATCAGTCGACCCTCCATCCATCCATCCATCCATGTGTTTATTCATCTATCTATTCATCTATCAGTCGACCATCCATCCATCCATCCATCTGTTTATTCATCTATCTATTCATCTATCAGTCGTCCATCCATCCATCGATCTGTTTATTCATCTATCTATTCATCTATCAGTCGTCCATCCATCCATCCATCTGTTTATTCATCTATCAATTCATCTATCAGTCGTCCATCCATCCATCCATCCATCCATCCATCCATCCGTTTATTCATCTATCTATTCATCTATTAGTCGTCCATCTATCCATCCATCCATCCATTCATCGATCTGTTTATTCATCTATCTATTCATCTATCAGTCGTCCATCCATCCATCCATCCATCCATCCGTTTATTCATCTAACTATTCATCTAACAGTTGTCCATCCATCCATCCATCCGTTTATTCATCTATCTATTTATCTAACGGTCGTCCATCCATCCATCCATCCATCCGTTTATTCATCTATCTATTCATCTAACAGTCGTCCATCCATCCATCCATCCATCCGTTTATTCATCTATCTATTCATCTAACAGTCTTCCATCCATCCATCCGTTTATTCATCTATCTATTCATCTAACAGTCTTCCATCCATCCATCCGTTTATTCATCTATC
>JAUMHQ010000013.1:726163-739375 GCA_032361165.1 Enteromius paludinosus | reverse complement strand
TACATAATAATGGCATAAATTATCTCTAAATTTAGAACTACCTATACTGTATTTTTTTGCATAGCAGATGAATCAGGCACAGGCCTCTTCTTACATGTACAAACAAATTATATTAAAGACCTCAGATTACATCAAGACCTAGTCAAAAAATTTTGACACAAAAGGGCTTGTTGGATTTGAGTGTTTGAGTTGAGTGTGGCTGCTATGATTCATTTAGGTGAAGTATTGGCAAGATGACTAATTGTGTATAAATCAAAAAGACTGGAAATCCGGTTCTTCATTGTTGCCATGCATCTAGGCATGGGTTTGTCTACCTTTTGTTTGAGAATGTCCACTGGAGCCTGGTGAGCTTTGAGCTTCTTATTTTTCAGTAGGATCTTCCCTCGGAGCTGCAGAGGAGATGGAAGCAAAGGCTCATCCGCAAAATCACTCTCGAACAGGAACTTGGTCACCAGCTTTTCACCAAACACCGCCTGAACAGCGAAACACATTTTCACTTTTCAAACAAAACCACCAAACAAGCAGGTTGAAATGGGTTCAGTTGGGTTCAGAGCATTTTGATATAGTGAGAAAATGCAAGCACCTTAAAAATCTCCGCCATCTTGCGCTGCTGTGGTAAAGAGCAGTGGTTTTCGATGGACAGAATCACAGGCATCTCTGAGTTCACAAACGCTGCACGGCTGATGGCCTCGACAACATCCTACAGGCCACGAAAGCATTTCCGTCAATGGAAAACATACATGTAATCAACAGAGGTCTCTTCATGTACTGATTTTTAACAGACCTTGAAGGGAATCTTAGTAGTGAGAGTGTGTCCATGGTAAATAACAGGCATGCCGTCATCCCCGTCCCAGCAGTCCAACTCAACGCTACGACAGCCCTGCAGCAAGACCTGCGGCAGAACCAATAAATCAAACGTGAATTCAATAAACGCCTGCAGGCATCATTCACATGCCGTTTCAGCCACACACACTTGCAGGTGACTTCTCCAGGACGGCATGTGAAGCAGCGATCATCAAGCACATTTATGGAGTGCATTGTGAAAGGTTTTTTTGCTCTGGATCAGGTTCAGAATAAACAGAGAAGCTCTGCTGAAGATGTACCTGGCTGTAGAGCTCCACTGAAGACTCTCCCTTTAGCTGATGGCCCGTGAGGTATGTGTTATGAGAGGACTCGATGTAATAGAACGAGAGCGGATACTGGAGCTCATCCAGATTCACTTGAGATTCCTCGTTCTTAGAGGCAAAGTTGTCCTTGTCCATAAGAAACCTTGGAGAGGCAGGTTAAACTTTCAGTCATGTAGAGGATTATATGAATATAGTGGATTATCCAAATCTGCCAAAGTATAGCATTTCTGAAACTGCTGGTCCACATTATTTTGTCAAAAATGTTTAATAAAAGCAAACCTGGCAAATCCTTCAAAGGACATCCACCCCATCTGACGCATGTTTGAAGAAGGCTCAAATTTCTAAAGAAACAAAAAAAAAAACGAATTAAAGATTATTACACTGGCATGCATATCATTAGATGTCTCAAAGTGATTTATGAGCTGGTGAGACGTTAATATCGAACTGTCAGTCAACGACTCTTATTCTTAATGAAGGAAGAAACAATTGTACATGTTGTTAACGGTAAACGATGACCCACCGGTGAGAGCTGTATAACAGCGCCAAGCAATTTTCTTTTCCAACAATAAGACTTCACATAAATAACATAAAGAGGAATGTCGGTCAAGACAAAGTTTGTATGTTGGCTTGAAAATAGTTCAAGGTTTAAAACAACTTGAAGGTTAGACAGACAAGACCGATAGATTGATGGTGCCAAGTTTAGTGGATGTAGTTCGAAAAGACAGAAAAATAATCTTATACGTCTTCTGTAATGTTTTTTTAAATAACAAAACGCAGGTCTTAAAGCAACTCTAAAAAGACAATAGTGGTATTATTCTGCTCTGTTCAGTTCAATAAAAGTGTCAATGGTGGAAGAATTCTTTGTTTGATTCAGCAGCTTTACAAAAGACAACAGTGTTATTATTCAAATAGGAATCTGTAAATTACAACACAAGCATATTAATGTGCTTTGTAACAGGAATGACCTTTGCCATATTCAAAGTAACATTTAAAGGTCTGTAAAACTTTCTGGCTTTCAGAGGATTCGTCCACACACCTGTATGATGCTGAGGATCTCATCATAGCTCAGATGTTCTCCCTGACAGTTGACCAGGAAGTCATTGAGCTGAGAGATGGCCAGTCCCAGCACACCCAGCGATGAATTCTCCACTCCAGTCCCATTGGTTACGATGCTAGCAGCTGCGATGGCGTCTGAAATTTGCTTCTGGTTGTCAGACATTTGCTGACGTGTGCGGATAAAAAGGCCCAGGTCAGATCCATTGCGAGTCAGGAGATCTGTGAAGAGATCAGCTTTGTAAAACCGTCCTACTTTCTTAGACTTGTTTAAAAATGGTTTTATTTTTCACACGTGCTCACCAAGATCCGGTTGCAATCCTGTGAGTTTGTCATCGATCCTCAGCGTGGTGTAGAGTGGGACAGAGTCAGGACCCGAGCGACTACAGGGCACTGCATAAGTGTCGAACAGTTCCTTCAGATCCTTACGACTGCGAATGCTGGACACGCGATGGGAAATTTTCAACAATCATCCAAATTCAGAACACAAGTATATTTGTAAAGGTAGGTGTGTTCTACCTAAAGGATTTGAAGAGCTCCACGAATTCAACAAAGCTCATGATGCTGTCGGAGATCATGAGGTCCTGAAAGCCCCTGAAGCAGCCTTTCCCTCGACCATGCCAGCTCCGACTGCTCCAGGTCCTAAAAACACCAAGCTTAGTCAGCTCTAAAAGCAAAAAAACTTTAAGCTTTAAGACAAAGAATTACAATATATTTTGAACTATGCAAGAAACTACTGAGGTTCGTTCTTTCACCTCACATAAGCATGTTTGAGCTTAACCATTAACCATAATTGATGTGCATTGAATAAACAGCTGAATCAATATTGTCATACAGTGATTAGATCTTTTCAGTAGACCTGGACAGCATGATTTACACGCTTTTTTTAAGCATGAAAATGTTAAATGCATTCATTGGATGGAAATAAAGCAAGAGTAATAAAAACATTTGAAAGGGTTAGTTCACCCAAAATAAGGTGTTTATCACATTTGAAGTATGGATATTTTTCATACAAAAACATAAGGATTCACGTCAGGAGGTCTTTGTTCATGCACCTTTGGATTATTATGGAAGTGTGTGCTTTATTGTGTGTTGAACATAAACACCCACTTTTAATATTGAATATTATAGTATAGTATAACTGATTGGATTTGTCTGAAAGTAACTAACGAATCTATTTACGACAAAAATAAACAAAGTTGGATGTGTTTTTATTATTATTTTAAAGCAAACTATCTCTTTAAATCCTTGTAAAAATTGTAAACAAGGTTTAATTTTTATGTTTTGCATATTTTATGTTGCAAAGAACACAATCGTAAACATGCTAAACCCATAACAGGAGCCTGTGTGCTTTCTGGCAATGCACTGAATTTTTATTTCTAAAGAGGGAGTGCCTTACCCTGGTTGACTTTTGGAGCTGCCGGGGAGAATGGGGGAGGAATGGGGGCGGGTAGGGGTGGAGGTGTTTGTGCTAAAGGATCCAGAGGAAGACGAGGAGGATAAGGAAGATCCAGATGACTGGCCTTTGCTGTTGGATAAGGAAAGGGATCCAGGGGTACTGCAGTCCTCTAAGGAAACATTCAAACATGTCACTATGATCCTGATTATGACATTTGCGTCACAAAACCAGCATCTTCAGTGTGTTAATGAAAAAATTGTATTGGTAAAGCAGCTGAAACAGATACCATCCTCAACATTCTTCAACAATTGTGTCTAACCAAAGTCAGATTAGCGGTCAACAAATTGCTCAGTAACCCTCACCAGAGTTTTCCTGCTCAACACTTTCCAAAGGGTCTGACTCTCTCCTCCCCAAAGTCTCTTTACAGCTCCTGGTCTTGCGTGAGATCATCTCATCATCTGTTCCATCCCCACTGTCCCCCTGTGAACAGAATAGCGCATTACTCAAATCATACAGCCCAGCCAGGACAGCCTGCGTTGGCTCACATTTTTTTTCACTCCTTACCCTGACTAAGGTTTTCTTCTTCTTCTTGACGTTGGAGTTAATGCCAAGCGTGCTGTTTTTCTGGGCTGAGCCCTTCTCTGTACTCTTGCTGGCAGTTCCAGGACCGCTAGCACCCATATTCCAGCGTCTCCCACCAAACAACTCAATAGCATGGGCCAGCGTGGGCCCCTCAAATCTACCGTCCTCCTAGAAAAGGGAGTTTTACAGCAATATAAAACCCACTGATAATAAAATTGGACAATAACAATGAACGGAATTCAGAAAAAAGAAAGCTGTGCTTTAGCTGACCTTAACTTAGCAGAGTTATGCTTAAAAGGAAAGGGCATTCAAAAGTCAAAACTGGAATGTGTTAAATTGCATGAGAACTTTACAACCAAAGTTCTTCAATATGAACTTCCATAATTCAACATGCATGAAATAAATCTTAATTTAAAGAGGTCATAGGATGCAATTTCATGTTTTCCTTTCTCTTTGGACTGCTACAAGCTGTTCGCGCATAGGTAAGATCCCTAAAGATGCAAGGACTAAAGTCCCTTTATAAAAGTTAAGACTCATCCATGCCTTCCTGAAATGGCTTTAAAACACATTTCAGTCACTGTATGAGAAGATTTGCAAAAGACTGTCCAAATGTTTATGCAAAGAAAGAAGGTGGCGCTATTATTCTCGCTGTAGTGTTGTTGACGGCACCATGTTCTGGTTATGAAAGTGAAACTATTTTCTTTGGGTTTCCAAACACGACTACCAATCAGTGGTTAAGTTGTATTTACAACACTGTTCCAGAACAGTTCAACCCAAATATTCAGATATGTTCAGCGCATTTTACGAAGGACTGATTCCTGAACCTGACAGAGTAGCCTACAATGCTGGCTCTGCACAAGGGATCTTTCTATAAATTAGGGCAATTCCAATTTAGCAAGGAGAGCCTGGCGCTTCTGACTCATAAGAATTATTAGTCTTAAGCAGTGTAGAGTAGAGTCTGTTTGTCGTTTCTCCAATTCACAAATGCAGAAATCTTATGCTTATGCGGCGTGATGCATTGCAACACGTGAAAAAACTGTGCAAGTCATTATAATCAGTAATTATATCCCCACTAGATGGTGGATTTTTAGTGCCGGGACACAGCATCACATTATGGAAAGGGGCGTAACATATCCGTTGCATGCTTGAGGTAATTAGCCAACCACAACGCACAGAATAGCTGGCCACTCAAAGCACATCTTGCTTTTCAGAACATAGCTTTGTAAAAATCATTGCAATATAATGTACAATATGTGGAACATAATGTGTTTTTGAACCTTAAGCACATTGCATTAGACCAAATCGACAAAATAATGTTCTTTTTAGCTATGTAATTTACCCCCTTTAAAATGTAAATATAAAAGCAAACTAAGCTGGTTCGCCAGGTCTACCAGTCTGGCCAATTAGTGGTCAGCTGGTTTAGCTAGTCAGCAATGACTATTGGCGAGACCTGTCAAACTTGTTTTATAGCACGGTTGTTGTATTAATAACTGTTGTAAATAACTTTACCATGCATTCAGGATAAATAAGCTTAAAATGAAATATAAATATAAATGCACTTGAGTAAATGTAAATGTACCTGGTACAAACTAACATACTGCTTTCGCAGCCATTGTAGTCTCTGATCAGGAAATTTCCTGATTTTCCTGATAGCACTGAGCAGCTCCTGGAGGCCCTCGTGCAGCATTTGTGCCGTGTGCTTGGGAGCCACAAAGTGCAGGAGCCTGTTGTCTGTAGTGTGAAGTCCATATAGCAGCGTGACACCATTTTTACCAGGGTTCATGTTACACAGTTTGTGCTGTAGGCACACATAGTTAACATCCACTCCAGGGTGACCCATAAACACAGCCTTGACCACGTTAAGATCTAGGAGTCCTTCGGTCAGTCCGCAGAGCACAGGTTGGCCCAGGGATAAGTGGTCTGGGGATGGTGGATGTCCCATGAAGCCCCTGGCTCTTCCACCTGGGCCGCAGCTGCTGTGGGGCTTGCACCAGGTAAGGAAGCAGTTATCAGGCTGAAGACGGAGGAGGCAGCGGGCGGTCAAGTGGGTTTCAGGGTCGTAGTGGATAACAGTGGCTCCCTGTAGCAGGAACTGGTGGATATCTGGTTGAAGAGAGAGCACGTACCAGGGGATAAGTTCTGTTCCATGGCTAAATGGCCCATGCACCTCTTCTGTGGTCTGGAGGTCTACGTCCTTAGCCAGTTCAAGTGGATCCACTTCAGAGTCAGAGAGGTCCCCTACTAAAAACCTACAAAAAAACAAGAAGCCAAGAATCAAAAGACTGAATAAACAGAACACTGCCTGCAAAACTTCTCAATGTCTCAGAAAAGGTAATGCCATATTAGTCTTGCAAAGTCTTGTACTGAAGAGAGCTGTCTACCTATTTAAAAGACACACATTTAAGTGTCGTTATGGAACATAATACAATGCTATGCGTTAAATTACTTTAAAATGTGCACTGTGGCAGAGTTGGCACTTTGAGCCTAAATGTGGTTGTGCATCTCATTAACTCTGTGTCTTGGTCTAGGTATGGGTCTAAGCTTGTGGTCTCAGACAAGACTCCAGTCTGTTTCCAGAGAGTAATGAGGATAATAATTACCTCAACCACTGCATCTGCACCATTACAGAGGATCCCATAACTCTTAATGATTACTTAGCCTTAGTGACTGAAACGAAGGGTGGAATAAACTCTACATTATCTCCATTTAATCCAAATTCAGTCTGGTTCATGGACCAACAGTTTCTGCAGGGGTTTTGGTATGAGGTATAATCTGGACTTGATCTTAGCATTGATCTGCGTAATAGGGTTGTAGTATTGGTCTTTGAATTCTAGGTCTGATTGGTGTTTTTAGGTGATTTTGTATTGGTTTTAGTGTTGATCTTTTGCTAATTGTTTAGGGTTCTAGTCTTGGGTTGGTGGCAAAGAATTGGGGACTGGTCTGGGATTTGGAGACTTCAACTCTACACTGTGGATTTAGAGGAAAGAAATCCATGCATTTCTCACACAAAACCTATATAAACTTAGAAACCAATGCAGTTAGAGTAACCATTAAAGCACAATCTGGCAACTTACAGGACACGCTCTGGCCCAGGTCCTTTCCTTAAGAGTGGATAGTAAGGGTGGAGGGTCGAATTGAATGGAAGAGAAAGACAGAAGGTAGTGGTTTGAGAACTGAAAGCGGGGTGTTAACAGTATTCTCAAATCTGATACATTTGTTGTGTAAAGTCAGCCTTGCACCTGGAAAAGTTACTGAAGAGGAGTTAAGATGAATTAAGAAGTGCATCAAAGCCAAGCTGCTCAAGATTCAGTCTCTTGAAAGATGAAAATGCTTAGAATGGAGTCTACAAAGGCGATGAGATTCTCCAGAGACACAGTGTTAACAACCGATATGAGCACCTTCCTGCAGACAACAAAACTGCCTCCGCGCTGAGGACAAACAGAACTAAAACTGACTGCTTTCTGTCTAGGGAGACATGGGGTTTGTAGTGCCGCTCTGTACATAGGTCAACATGTATAAACAATCTCATGACAACAACCTGTTCCGCTGTAAAACATTTTAGTCCAGTGGAAGGTCTTTGGAAATCTTTTTATAATTTGATAAGACGTTTAAAAGTGCAAAATAAACTCTGAGCACTCAGTAATTTCACTCTTTCACTCTCTTTTAAATGATCTCAAGGCTGTCAGGAAAGGAAAATTAGTAGCACACCATGCACACTGAGTGAGCTGTTTATGATGAATAGAATTCCACAGCAAACCGGCAATAACCTTCATAAAAAAACAACATACTGTATCAAGAATCATTCAAATACCACAAAAAGGAATATAGAGACTTTGTCAGATATGGACCTTGAAAATTACTTATTTTTTTATGTGCGATGCTTTGGGTTTTAGGATTTTGTGTGGTTTTTGCGGTGACCAAAATAACAGTCAAATAGAGTTGCTATTAAGTCATTTTCTTAAGGTTTAATTTTACAGTTTAGGTAAGTTACTCAAATAAACCTTAAAATGTCTCAGATGTCAAATCACCAGTCCACCAGTTGATCAACTACCATTGAAATTCATGGGAATGCTAGGTATCATAGATCTCCGTAGTTAGTAGGTGTCGAGAAATAACCCAAAGCTCTAGGCAAAGAGCCTATTAACGGTATTCAAAAAAACAAATGCATCAACATGGATTAAACTAAACTAGTGATGTCAAATGATTAATTGTGATTAATCACATCAAATTAAAAAAAAAATATTTGCATAATACATATATGTTTTCTGTGTATATTTATAATGAATATATTAATACAAACACATGCATGTATATATTTAAGGAAAAAATAAGTTCATACATTAAAAATATTTATATATTTAAATGTAATATACATGTATATGCCAGTAAATATTTTCAAAATATGTACTGTCCGTGTGTGCATTTATATATGCTTAATAAGTATACACAGTACACACATATGTAAACAAAAACTTGCGATCTATCATTTGAAAGCACTAGACTAAACATGTATTTGCAAACGGGGTTCAAAATTAACTCACTGGTTTCTGCTCTTGTCTTTGAAGGAATTTCTGGGGCAAACTGTGATCTCTGGTGCCTTCTCCTCAGGCTCCTCTGCCTCCAGGCTTCGGTTGCAGCTACGAATCGTCTGCAGAATGTTACTGACGGTCGCCTCCTTGTCTGAGCTGTGGAGCCCATCGCTCCCAACCCTCTGCAGGAAGTTCTGCTGGCCGTTGTAGTCCGTGACAAACTGCGTAAGGTAAAGAGAACTTCACCACAGAGATTCCACACAAAAGAAAATAACCACAATCACAGATTTGTGGGCTGTAAAAGCTTTCATATTTGATTTAATAGTCACCAGTGTGACAAAATGACTTTTTCCTGGTTGAATCACTCTAATGTGTTTTTTGTAAAGCCAGGAAGCAATTCAGCAGGCATATTAAATGTTTGATGAAAAGGTAATTGCTCCAGCTAGCCAAAATGGTCTCAAGATTATTATTGTAACTGTAAAAGGCAATTAAATTAGGCCGTGGTGATACAATTTCCTGTGTTAGTCATCATCACTCTTCAGAAGCACCTAATCCTCACCTCCACGGGATCTTCTTGAGAATCAAACGATGGACGCAGTCCAATAATGCTGGCTGCACCATCCAAAGCCTCGCTAAGTTCCTTAAGGAACACGCCACAGAAGGGCACAACTTTGCATCCTGGGATGTTGAGAGCACGGCTGACCACTTTCTTGTACTCAGAGGATGATTCATGCTGGGCCATGGCATCCTTCAGACCACGCATGGTCTCGATATCGGCCTGGTCCATGAACTGCCACATCTTCAGCACTTTGCGAGACCTGGGAAAAACACGTACTGCATAATGCTCAAGGCTTCATAACACTTCATTTAGGTATGCCGTCTGATGGATGGTGTCCATGGTTTGACGTTTATGTGCAACCAGAGTTAGATTTCAAGTCAAACAATATTTTAGTATAATAACCAGCAAACTGTATTGTTTTTCTCTCTCTTACCAACACAAGTGGTATAAACATCTAAATGACTGCGCTGAGAACTCAAAGAGACTGCTTGTGACTGTAGTTAAATAAAATGTCTTGGAGGACTAGTATGAAATTTAATTCGTGGCAAGCATAACACCTTTGATAGATGACTAAAATTCTAGATAACTAGTCTGTGGAGAAACTAACTTGGGTTGCAGATTAGTACTGAGATGAAAAAAATGTCAATAACAAATCAGTGACTCAAGAATGTCCCTCGCTTTGTTAAGCAACACACAATACAAACAGAGAGGGCCATTTATTCTCAAAGGATTATTTCTTTTCTAACCAAGCCATTCAAGGCATCATGCCATACCTGAGACCTGCCAAGAATTCCATGACCGCATTGTAGTTGCCCATGTTCCAGGAGCACTTTGCCACATGGACAAGGTATGAGAAGACTTCTCTCTTTTCCTCCATGGACCCAGCAGTCAGGATAAGCCAGGTCACCCATGAGCTCACCTAAATACACAACACACACTTCAGTTTGAGGCCCAAACCTGATCTCTCCATCACTTTGTTCACATGGTGTATAATCCCACGTATTTGGACGAAACACTGCAGACTGTATAACATAAATCTCTAGCTTTAAACTCTAAAAAATTAAGGTTTGAGTGAACAAATGTAGATTTGAGCACACTGGACCCCATAACACTAACACTGATAACAATACAGGGTTACTGTATATATGTAAGTCATACTATGGGTTGGCATGAACTTGGTATAACCTTTTGTTAAGGTTTGGAACCACATGAGGGCGAGTAAATGATAAACCTTTGCTTTAAAACAGAAACATCTCCAATGTTAGTGTCTCATGTCAGTTTAATATCCAGAGAATGAAGCCATGTGTGGGTTGTTTCCCTTCGAAAACTGTAATACAGTGTTGGTGCTAGCAAAGCATTGCTCTATTTGAACATCCTTACCAATTGCATCCTAGCAATTGCATTGCAACAAGCTAAAAACCACACAGAATACCTGACGTCTTTTATTAAAAGAAAGGAATTTACCATATAGATTATTTTTATCAAAGCTGTTTCACTTGCATTGCATTGACAGATAACAGATGCGAAATTATGGATAATATCCTAGATTAAAATGACCCGAACATTTTCCTTTTCTAACGGTGTATCAACTGCACAGAAACACCCTGGCAAGCACCCAGAACACCCTAGTATTGTAGTGTCGAGCCTTTGTACGGTCAATCACCACTCACATTTTCTCTAAACACAAAGTCACAGAGTCCAACCATCTCTAGTCCTGAGCGCTCATAACAGCAATCAGTTTGAGCGCAAATATTTACGCGATGGCGTGTTGTAGCTAAAAACTCCTCACAGAAAGTCAGCCAGTTACATAAACAGTTCCGCCGGGGCCCGGATGGTCAGGGACGTTTAATACGAGAGGGCCGGTACACTGGAGCTCATGTCATTCTGCCAGGATTCCACCGGTCAGACTGCAGCTCTTGAGTTACTGCACAGGCCAGCCAGCAGTGAACGGACAGCAGATTTGACACATTAATAACTTACGTAAGAGTTGCCAGAGACACTGCTCCCTGGAAGGGGCTTCAAAGGCGGCCGCCGGTCAAGAGTCTGAATAAGACCACAAACAACTGACCGCAACAAAGACAACAGACCACAAACCCTAGGCTATGCAAGGACACCCAGTGGCAACACTTCAGGGATGTATTATGTAGGTTACAGCACAACCAAAATAACACAACACATTGCTGGGGCATGAATGAGTCCGCAGGAAGCATTAGGGTAAAAGAGCGAACCAAATCCATCTAAAAGGAGAAATCCGGGACTTGTTCGCAAAGGACACTAGGATTAACGCCAGGAGGGATGTTATGTGATCCATTCAGTCTGACAACGCATCGAAGCCTATGATCTAGAAAACTCCCTTCAACCAGGAAACCTTCAATGTTTCTTCTAATCGGCGATGGAAAGTTAAACAGGAACTGCATTCAACGATGAAAGACGATTCCTTAGAGCATTATGCTACTTGACAAGACATAAGACTGATTTCCACAAAGCAAAGGTCACCTTTCTGAGTTGTGAGTCTTATATAACCAGCAGTCGCTCTCGGGCTATAAGCATCCGCAAAGCTTTACTTTATGTTTTTCCCAGTCACAACCTGTCTAGATTCTTGCTTTTACATGAAACATAACCATCTTTAATGATTCAATGCTTGAAGTTTTCATGTTTTGAGTTTTAAAGACTTCAGCCAAAAATGGCAAACATGCATGTTATCCCTATTTTGCTTATTCAAATCAAAACCAGCTGATTTAAAGGCAAGCGTGCACCTTAAAGATGACATCATTCCAATTTCTTTAAGGCCCGTTCAAAAAGAGAAACACCGTTTTCCTCTGGCACTCTCTGCATCCAATATTTAAGACAACTGCAATAAAGTAGGTACACGCTGTGAATGTGAAAGGTCCAAGCAAAACAGGCAACAGAACAGACACTTTAAAGCAACCATGACAAATGTCCAACTCTTCCAGAGCTACCGCCCTTACATTGTCTTTGTTATGAATGTGCACTATTAATGAATGCTCACCTCGTTGAATCTAGTGACGAGGTCTTCTACAGTGTTGTGGTGGTCGTTCTGAGTGGGCATGATGGGGGCGGACAGGGAGGCTTTCAGGTGCGGGTGGCGTTTGTTGCACTCTGGGCTTCCCAGGTCTCGAGTGAGAAAGCTGAGGTAGTCGAGGGGGAAGACGCGGCGGTACAGCTGCTGCTCCTGTTCTGTCAGGATGGTGGCGATCTCCTCGGGGAACTGGATGAGGTGCCGCAGGTCGGCTAGTTCCTTACTGATTCCCGTCACGGCGGATGGGAGGATGCTGGAGTTGGCCATGGAGCTGCACAGCTGGCGTTCTAAAGACACAAAGACAGTGGAGTTCAGCTTCACTATTAGTAGTAAGCACTATTACTTACTAAATTCATTAATCAGTTTTTTTTTGCCAATTATCTTAACATGAGAGAGGTTGCAAAGTGTTACCTGTTGATAGCAAAAAATAACCAGATGTGCATCAGTGATGCAACCAAACTAGTTGTTGACACTAGATATTAGGGGTGTAACGATACGTCGTATCGTATTGAACCGTTCGGTACGAGGCTATACGAACCGAACGATTCAGAAAAAAAAAAAAAGAAAGAGAATAAACTGTGTAAAATATAATATTTTCAGTTCTACGCTCAACAAAGCAGCGCAAACGACGGGACAGGGAACCCGCGTCTGCTCCTCCCACCCCCAAACAGACGAGAACCAGACACACACACACATTACAAACTATTCAGGTAACGTTAGGCATTTCAACCCAACATCCAGCTGTTTAACCAGAGCTGCATCTTTCTGCATCACGATTTGAAATGGCTCAAATCTACTTTTTGTTAAGTTTTAATTAATCAATAAATACCATACAAGGCTGACTTTTCCAAAACACTTCTTTACTTGCTGCTAAGAAGAAACCCCAGAAGTTATGTGAAGTATAGCTCCATTGTTGTTCAAAG
>JAUMHQ010000013.1:698407-710228 GCA_032361165.1 Enteromius paludinosus | reverse complement strand
CCGCATGGAGTTTGCTAAAAAAACACCTGAAGGACTCCAAGATGGTGAGAAATAAGATTCTCTGGTCTGATGAGACCCCCTTTTTGGCTATAATTTTAAGCGGTATGTGTGGAGAAAACCAGGCACTGCTCATCAGTCCCAACAGTGAAGCAAAATCATGCTGTGGGGGTGTTTTTCAGCTGCAATCGAGGGAAAGATGAATGTACAGGGACCAAAACCTTCTCCAGAGTGCTCAGGACCTCAGATTGGACCGAAGGTTTACCTTCCTGCAAGACAATGACCCTAAGCACACAGCTTTAATAACGAAGGAGTGGCTTGTTCTCAAATGGCCCAGCCAGAGCCCTGACTTAAACCCAATCGAGCATCTCTGGAGAGAACTAAAAATGTCTGTCCACCAACGTTTACCTTCCAACCTGACAGAACTGGAGAGGATCTGCAAGGAGGAATGGCAGAGGATCCCCAAATCCAGGAGTGAAAAACTTGTTGCATTAAAAGGATGCTTCTACTAAATACTGAGCAAAGGGTCTGAATACTTAGGACCATGTGATATTTCACTTTTTCTTTTTTTGATAAATCTGCAAAAATGTCAACAATTCTTTGTTTGTCTGTCAATATGGGGTCTGTGTGTACATTAATGAGGAAAAAATGAACTTGAATAATTTTAGCAAATGGCTGCAATATAATAAAGAGTGAAAAATTTAAGGGGGTCTGAATAACTTTAGACAACTTTAAAAGTGATTTTCTCAGCATTTACATTTTTCTGTACCCTCAGATTCCTGATTTTCATATAGTAGTATCTTTGTGAAATATTGCCCTATCCATCCAAATCATACGTCAATGGACCACATAGATTTGTGAATTAAAATGTGCTGAGACCTATGGGATGAGCTATGGTAGGCCTACAACAAAATGCATTTAGATACTTTATGACTGGTACACTGCTGAGGCATTAAAATAACCTTTTAATTCTTTCTTTCACAGATAATGAACTAATTCATTAATCAACTGTTGATATAATGCATGCATCTCTATACATCAGCTCTTGGGGAGAGACATTTTTTTCATCACTTCCCTGTGCTTTTGTTTTTGTGGGCTCAGATGCTAATTTGCAGACAATGCCCCCGTGTGGTCAAGAAAAACAGCTAAATCATTCAAATTAAGCATATACTGAAGTACACTGAAATTCACTGAAAGTTCAGAATGAATTAACAAGCTACTTCGATTGTCAAGAGAGAACAATGACTGCAAAATAGCTAGAATAGTATAGATATTTTTTGCTACGTAATCAGGAATGCTTGTTTAACTTTACTTTCCACAATGAAGCATTACTTACCATATTCCTATCTGGTGTGACAGGCTTTACAGTCATATTATCTCCAGCTTTTGAGGATTCTGCATCTCTGGTTGTATCTAAATTCTCATACACAATCTCCTCTTTATTCATGGCGCTCCAGACATCACCCCAACCAGCTCTATTGAGCATCTGAATATCTTGATCCAGGGTTTTCGAGTCCACCAGAGGCCTTTCTGGTGTATTTACGGGCAACTTTATCTCCATTTTAGGGGATAGAGGTGTGTTAACTGTAAGGACAGGAAGCAGTATGACAGAAGGTGGTGTTTCCCCATTGGTAGCAGGGTGGGAAGGCTTGTCTTTAATGGTGTCGTAGATCTGGAGTTCAGGCACAGGATCGGCCTCCGCTTCAGTCTTTATGGGATCTGGATCCAAACCTTTCAGTTCAAAGAATTCCTTTGGTATAATATATGTCGATATTCTATGCCCATCTTTCTCTGTGTCTTGTATTATAGAGGCAGGGACTCGGAGTGTGACCTCAGTGGGTTCAATGATGGTGGGAAGACTATCAGGAGCTGCCTCTGAGGCAGACTTGAGGCATTCACTTCCACTGAACTCTTTTAGAGGGTCCAGTGGAGTTTGGCTGGTCTCAGGTGAGAGTTCGGTCACGTAGGTTGCTGGGATGAAAAAAGGCTTGTCGGACTCATCCCTCCGAACATGCCACCAGGTTTCATTTGTTTTGGCTACTAGGATGTAGCGCTCGTTGGGTTTGATGGACACCTCTCTGCCATCTCGAGTGGTGTATTTGTATTCATAATTCACCAGAACCTGCTGTGAAAGTGACATAGTGGCCCACTTTTGTTAATCCCAAACCTGTTATGTGGCTGGTGTTCAGTGCAAACAGGAAATCAGGGTCTGTGTACAGTCATCGTGAGATCTGAAGATAAAGCAGAAAAAACAACAGGTCATTTTTATGAAAGAAATCAGAAGTGTAGACAAAGGAAAAACTAAAAATACTAAAAAATGCTACAGAATAGTAAAATACACAACAAAAAACAAATACAACTAAACAAGGCATTACAAAAAAAACTATGCAACATCAAAACAGACTCAGGGTGCTTTTTTAACCACTTAGCGACCATGCAGAACACCCTAGCAACCACCCACAACATCCTCACATCAAGAAAATGTTATTTAGCCAAACAGAACATTTAGATAGTATACAGTCAGTCATATAAAGTAAGTGTGTCACTTATAAGTAGTGAACATTTAGAATTAAAAGAATTGAAAATAAGGTCCCTTTCAAATGTTTAAAAATCCACTTAATTCGTATTTACATAAGATGTGCATGACAAAATACGGTTTATTACTGTAACTTATAGGACTTTTTTAAGGGGTGGGACTATCATATTCACGCGACAAAATATTTGTGAAACAGAGGAATGCAGACAAACCTGTCAAGATTTGTAACAGCAGAAGACCTCAGAGTTGAATATTTTCCAAAACAGTCTCACGGCCGATTTGTACGAGCTCGATTTTATAGGTTTTGAGTAATGGGTAGGTGTGGGTGTACGTCGTTTGTACGAATTCATACGAACTCGTAAAATACATACAAATTACCGTGAGATTGGGCTGATATTTTCAGTGAAAATGTAGTACAATGTATTGTTTACTTCAATGAAACCAGAAAGCAGAGACAAAGCCATGAAAATATGTCATTGTTTTTATTTAAATCACAACAGTACTCCTACCTGGTCTCATGAATGTGTGTATAAATAGTACGCCAAGTAAAACCTTTATTTTATTTGATATGCAAAAGTTGACATTGACGTTCATATGCTATCTCTCTATCTCTATTCTTCTTTTGAAAGAGGCCTTCAAGGTAGGGTAGTTACATTTTGTTTGTGACTTGTAGCACAGTGCAAAAGAGAAACTACACTGTGCTGTACTGTAGATTAGTATGTTACTTAAAATTATGATTTGAAAGTAGTTGTTTAACACTAGTTGTTTATCTAAAAGCATGTACCCATAGAGTGACAGATGCATAACACTGGCTACAGGAAGTGAGTGTACTGTATGTTGCAGAGGAACGCTGCACTAACCCCAAACCTACACAGAAGAAGAGACACCAAAATAGAGGAAACATCAGCTCGTAAAACAGGAAAACACACCGTGCTATGTGTGCAAACTGCAATCCTGGTTTCACTGAGGTTATTGCAAAATACTAATTACATAATCTGTGAAGAAGATCATTGGATGTTAATGACTGATTAATAAATAAAAACTGCCACACCAGCAGCTGCTGGTAAAGACATGAGTGAACGTGTGTTTTGAGTACAGTCATTATCTGCTGTGCCTTCATGGAATGAACTGCAGGCAGTTAATGCCTCTAATATCAAGAAAAATGTATATATGAAAACATTTAGCAAAAAAGAAA
This sequence comes from Enteromius paludinosus, assembly GCA_032361165.1. Taxonomy (NCBI): domain Eukaryota; kingdom Metazoa; phylum Chordata; class Actinopteri; order Cypriniformes; family Cyprinidae; genus Enteromius; species Enteromius paludinosus. Next base: position 706,500 of record JAUMHQ010000013.1, on the reverse strand, counting down.
GTCTTTCTATGTTCAAATATTTGTTTATTGAGTGTGCTCTGCTTATTTTGAAATTTCCCAATGAAAATCTTTTTTTCCTCCAGTGCGTATACAGTGCATTTTATGAATACACACAGTATTTATCATACACACACTGAGCATATGGAACTGCATAGTTACTGTAAGGTCATTAATATTATCACATATAATTAATCTTATCGTTTGCTATTATCTTAAACTTCAAAAGCTAAAGGCAAAACAAACCCAAGCAAAAGAAACTGAAAAGCAACACTAAATGAAACCAAAAAACAAAGCGAAGTGAAGTTATTAATAAAAGATACATTTTAAAAACAGTATTGTTGTGAATATATTTTACAACTAAATATTATACAACTAAATTTCTTTTAGTCATTATTGTGTTGAAAGTCTCATTTGGCAGTATTAGCCTGTAATACTGCCTGTAGGAACATACAGATAGCAAAAAACAATCTTACTTTGTTAGAAACAGATTAGTAGAGTAGAGATATAACCACAGTGAGATGAGATATCAAATGAATTTACCATCAGCGAACACAATCCACTCCTTCTTCTCCGAGCTCTGGGAATAACTCGCATTAGTCCAAAACTCTCATCTCGTTCTGTTTCTGCTTTAATCCAGGACGCCTCAGCCCCATGCTTCACCTAGTGCTGCAGTGTCAGTGGGAGGAAAAATGAGCCCAGATTTGTGTTGCTCGACGGGTTTGATCGTGGCTGAGTGGAAGTGAGCAGGAGGAGGGGTGTGAGAGAGAGCGTATAAACATCAGTCCCGAGCGAGTCCCGAGCGAGTCCCGAATAAAATGAAATATATTTAATTCAAACCTTTAAACTGCATTTTAAATTCCAGTCGCCATAATCAAAGCTTTATTAGGATACATTGTATTACATATATTTGTATTATATATTGTTGAATATAAGATTAGAAATATTATATTTTATTAGAAAAGAACGTTATGTAAAAAGGTCGAAATTATAGGCTATAAATACAATAGGATTATTACGAAGACGATGCGTTAATGAATATTTAATATTAATGTAGTATTTATTTATGATAAACTTAATATAAATGGTGTTTAGCCTACATTGCGTGCAGTATAATAATTGATATAATAAAACAATACATTATTTATTTATATAGAGCTTTTAACAAAACATAAAAAATATGAAATATTTTTATAAAACAATCATTTTTATTATAATATTAATTCAAAATAAAATAATACCGAATCCATCTCTGATACTAAACACCATTTATATGAAGTTTATCAGAAATAAATATTACATTAATATTAAATATCCATTAACGCGTCGTCTTAGCATCATCATCATCAAAAACAACATAATTATTATTAGCCTATTATATTTATAGCCTATAATTTCGATCTTTTTACATAACGTTCTGTCTTTAATATTCCAATAATTCTAATATTCAAGAATATATAATACAAATATATGTAATACAATGTAGCCTAATAAAGCTTTGATTATGGCGACTGGAATTCAAAATGCAGTTTAAAGGATTGAATTAAATATTTTTCACTTCATTTCTGCGAATTAATAATTATTAATCATCTCTGGATCATCTTTTTCATCATTCACGCATTTTTATTTGCAAATGAAAACACAACACGCTCATTTATGATCACGCACGGGCATCGCAACAGTCTACAATCATAAAGTATACTAGCACTAACTATACAAAACTGATGACAAAAAAAAAATGATGGTCACGTAAACAGGAAATGACATTCTCTCTTTCAGTATTGTACGGTTTTGAGGTATAGGGTAGGGTAGAGGGAGAATAGGTTATCATTGAGAAAAAGGCATCCACATATTCATGGAACATTGGAGAGTCTGATCGAAAATTCCTTGCGGATGGGATTTTGTCATTTTTCAATGCATAGATCAGAACATACTGTCAGCAACTAGGGGAAAAAAATCTAATTTAAATTCCATACATTGGGTAAATGATAAATGAACAAATGCCTGTGCACAGAACCTGCAGAATATGGACTGGAATAAAATAAAACTTGGTGTTACGGAAATGTTAATGTTACGCTCAGCATAGATGGAGACTGACAGCGGTAAGTGATGAAGAGTTTATTAAATGATAGAAATAGTAATGCAGTCTTTAGTATGAACTACGGAAGTTGAAGGTGATGATCACTTCTCTTTGGCAGATGGTGTTGTGAGGAGCGAGGATTTCGCTGCAGTAGTCTGTGAAGACAGGTAAGTATGACAGGTGAGTACACACAGGTAAGAGAGAGTTCGATCTCACATGAAATCCTCGAGTGAAGCTTGATGTAGTTCTCTCGGTCCGTAGTGCAGGTAAGTGAAGTGGTCGTAGCGTGAGCAGCTGGCTTGAGATTTCCTAGGTGAGCGATCTTGCTCAGTTCGTCGTAACTTCGATGGATCTTGCAACAGAAACTTGACAGGTAAGTCAATAAGGTACGTGATAGCAATCTTCGTCAGTGAATGAGGCATGAAGGTAAGTAAGTGGTAGGTTACCTTGATCACCGCCAACCTGAGTGAGAAAAGCAGCGGTCTTTATAACCGCTGCTTGATTTGATTCAGGTGACAGTCATTACGGTCATGTGACTGCAAGTGAAGTACAAACGGCTGATCCTGAGTCAGCCGCTTGTGTGGGCGTGACAATTAAGTGCTACAGATATGGATAGTTCAATGAAAGACTTTCTGCAACAGAATTAAAAAAAGGGTAAATGAATCTATTTCAAGAGTCGGACTTTTTATTAATACAAACGTGGATGAAAGAGCCCAAAAAAAAGAGGCAGAACTGAGATATAAAATACAATAAAAAAAAAAATCAGAATGAGATAAAAGTTGAAATTACAGAAAAAATTAATACATTGCAATGAACTTTTAATTGCATTAAAAAAGTCAGAATTATGAAATTGTATTGTTCCATCCTTTTATTAGTTTTGTCTGAAAATTGCAAGATGTGAACTCAAGAAAAAAAGATTTGAATTCTAAGTTTTCTCAGAATTTACTTATTATAATATTATAATATTCTTTCTACTAGTTAATTAATGAAAGTTAAAACCTAAAAAAAAGGTAAAAAAAAATTTTTTTTAATAACTTTGACCCACTGTTGTTACACTGACTGGCTGTTCTTTTCAAGACTCTGACCTGCTCACAGTTTATTATATTGTTATATAACAAAACGTTTGTTTGGTGCATACAGGAAAGGGACAGAAACAAACACAGAAAGAAAATGAGTGCCAGGAGGTAAGAAAACAGGAAGAACCCGTCCGAAACAAATGCACAGCGATGTGGTTTGAGGGGAATGACAATTAAAAGACAAAAATCTCTCTCTATTGCTGCTCTGTGACTCTAGAAAATACTGTTTATGTTAAGTTCCATTGGCACCAACATTTTAGTATGTGTCACGCCCAGCTGGAGATGCCAGCACGAGACTGTGTTTGGCACTCCAGCTTTCTATGTACTCTGTGTGTTTTATGTCTGTTTTCATACCTGGACTCCATTCCCCATAATGCACCTCCTCACAGCTGTTGCTAGTTTGGTTCAATCATTCAATCAGTGCCACCTGTATATATACCAGTCTGTTTGTCTGTCTGCCACGGATAATTTTCAACCCAGTGTGTTCATTCGTGTTCTTGTACCCTGTTATCATAATCTGGATTTATCGTGGTCGACCTCTGCTTCCCTTGGATTTACATTTTTGTCTTGCCCCTAGGACTCTGTTTACTGGTACGATTGTCTCTCGCCTGGATTATCGGTAACTCTTTTGTCTATGACTCTACTGATCCTGATTGCCGGTGTTCGACTTTGTCTGTCTGACCCTGAGCCCAATAAACCCATTTTGCATTTGAACTCGCGCGCTTCACGTCCTCATTCATGACAGAATGAGACTAATCCAAACAATTTCCAAGTGGTGCTGTGTGCACTGTAAACATTTTTGCTTTCATCAACGCTTTGGGTAAAAGCATCTGGTGAATGTTTGGTTGTATTTAACACCATTCCAGCTTCTCTGGCTATTTTCATGGTGAGAAAAATAACTCTTAACTCTGCTTAACTGTTAAAAATCTCTTCAAAAGAGTTAGAATTTGGTGAATGGCTGTATGCACGATCATGAGGCATTTACTACTGAATCATTATTATTATTATTATTATTAATAATAATAATAATAATAAAATAAATCTTATAGACCAAAAAAAGCTTCAGTATTTATAAACGTAAAACACATCTACCTGTCAATTCATGTTTAGACTTTTGCCTCCTCTAGTGGCAAAACATAAGAAAGACAAATGAAAAACATTTTGCTCATGTAAATAAACAGAAACTGAAATTAACATTTTAGCAGTAAGTGGTCTAGTTCCTTTTCAGAAACTCACACTGCGTCTATAGACGCTTTGGGAACGCCTCTGCGTTAGCCATGCTCTGAATCGGCTGCAAGTCTGTCCAAATAAGGCTCCAGGCGTCATAGATGGTGACGTCATGACTGCCGGAGCTTGAAAACCCAGGTGCGGTGCATCACTCGTTAGCTTCATTCATTCAGCATGCGCTCTACTGTGAGTCTGTTGCAGCTAAGAAAGTTTGTTGGTTTTTTCCTGAAAGAAATAGAAAGAAAAATTAGTCAATTCAGAAAGTGTGTGAGCCCTTGTCACCGTTTTCTCACTCCGAAAGATACTCATGACATGTGTGTAGCTTGTTTGGGCAAAGAGTATGCAGTGGCCGCTCTTGAGAGAGGGGACTGCGCGCGCTGCAACGAGCTATTGTTGGCAACTCTCCGCTCACGAAGGGCTCTCTTTGCGGAAGGAGTTTTCGTGGTCATTCCCCGTGGTTCAGGCCCCGCCGTCGCCGAGGCGAGCCGGCGTCTGTAAATCATGGGGATCTCAGGTCGATATATTAGAGGAAATGGAGACGAGTGATCCTCTATCTCCTTTCCAACAAGGTCGATCGGGTCTAGCACCGGGTCCAGAAGCGCCGCGAGCAGCTCCCCTGCCTCAGACTACTACGGGAATGTGGCAGGAATAGCGGAGAAAGGTTATAAGAGACTGCCCCCGGTAGAACAGACGCTGACAAGCCATCTGTCGCCGGGGAGGCAGCCTCGTTGAAAGCCCCCTCTCTGCCTTCTAAGCCGCTGCGGGTGACATCAGCACTAGTTGGCAAGGGGTATGCAGCGGTGGGTCAGGCTGGTGCATGCTTGCACACCCTGGCGGTTTTGCCCCGTCGCTCACAGCAGGGAGCAGTGGGTGACAGACAGCGACAGCCTAAAGCCTCTTCCTCCTATCAGCAAGCCAGAAGGAGAGTGTGGCGTCCCATGCACCCCTGTGTAGCTGGGGTGTAGGGTACAGTACAGACAGTACGGGGGTCCTAAGCCGTCAGCTCAGAAAGGGGGCTAGGAAAGCCCAAACTAAAAAATCTTCCTGATCTGGGAAAAGTGAGAGATCAGCTGTGTGTGCTATTCTGCTGGAGAAAGGGTCCATCGTGGTGGTCCCCTTCGTGGACAGAGAGCGGGGTTTTCACAGCCCGAATTTGGTGGTCCCGAAAAAGGACGGAGGGCTGAGGCCCATTTTAGATCTCGGACATTTGAACCTCTCAGCCAGTCAGCTGAAGTTCAGGATGCTTACGTTGAAGCAAGTGGGGTGTCAAATCAGGTGCGAGGACTGGTTTGTCACAATAGATCTGAAAGATGCATATTTCCATATTTCAATACATCAGCCACAAAGGAGGTTTCTAAGATTTGCATTTCGAGGGATGACTTATTAATATCGGGTCCTCCCCTCTCCTCGCACGTCTACAAAGGTGATGGACGCGGCCCTGGCCCCGTTGCGGTTAAAGGGGATTCGTATTCTAAACTATCTAGATGACTGGTTAATTCTAGCGAGCTCATGGGGCAAGGCCTGCAGACATCGAGAACTGGGTCTGAGACTAAACACCAAGAAGAGTGTGCTCTCTCCGGCTCAAAGAACGTCCTATCTAGGTGTGATATGGGATTCTGTTTCGATGCGGGCACGATTGTCCCCGCTCGGATCGACATCCTGCTGGCTGCGGCCAGACAAGTAAGACAGGGGTCTGCTCTTACAGTGAAAACCTTTCAGAGACTGTTAGATCTGATGGTGGCAGCCTCCAGCGTGATTCTGTTACATACAGTATGAGGCCACTTCAGTGGTGGCTAAAAAGCAAAGGGTTTTCCCCGAGGGGCTTTTCGTCTGGTCAATGTTTTTCGGTTAGGAGCTCGGACCATGACAAAATGGAAAGATCGGCAGTTCCTAGAGTCGGGGCTGTTATTGGGGGCTCAATGCTCTTGGGTCACCCTCATGACCGATGCATCCCTCACCGGCTTGGGAGGTTGCGATCACACTCTCTTTACAAACTGGCAAAAGGAAATTTGCTTGTGGGCTCAGGTCAGGCTGCTTTCACTGAAGGCAGTCTATATCCCAGGCTATTTAAATGTGGGGGCAGACTCACTGTCGAGACAGGGGCAGAGGCCCGGGGAATGGAGACTTCATCCTCTGAGGGGGCGCAGCTCATAGTGGCAGGTTTGTCTGCAGGGGTCGCCCATACCATTCTGCACTCCAGAGCTCCTTCAACTAGAAGGCTGTATGCACTGAGGTGGAAACGATTCACCTCTTGGTGCGCAGAGCTACAGCAAGATCCAGTTAACTGCCCGATTGGCCCAGTACTGGAAATTTTGCAAGTGAGACTCTCTAAGGGGATAGCACACTCAACTCTTAAAGTGTATGTGGCAGCTATTTCGGCCTTTCATATACCTATTAATGACCGCTCAGTGGGCAGACACCCACTTGATATATGTTTTTTTTGGGGGGGGGCAATGAGGCTGAGGCCAGTGGTGCGCTCTAGGGTACCAACCTGGGACCTGACAGTGGTTTTAGAAGCTCTTTCTAAGCCACCATTCGAACAATTAGATCAGATCTCTGATCGTCTTTTAACCATCAAGGCGGTAATCCTGATGGCACTTTTCTCACTCAAGAGAGTGGGAGATTTGCAGACGTTTTCAGTAGCACCTGACTGTATTGACTTTGCGAGCACTGGACATTTATATTCTGAAGTCTGCGCTATGGAGAAGGTCGGATCAACTATTTATATGTGTCGGCCCTCCTCTGAGGGGTCGGCTGAGTCAAAACAGACGTTGAGCAGGTGGATAGTTGATGCTATATGTATGGCCTATGACTCTGCAGGCCTCCCCTTGCCGATGGGAGTCAGAGCTCATTCCACTAGGGGTGTGGCATCTACGAAAGCCTACTTAGCAGGTGTCCCAGTGTCGGACATCTGCAAAGCAGCTGGGTGGTCCTCTCCCTTGACCTTTTCGAGGTTTTATGGGCTTGACCTTCCGGCTACCCCAGGTTCTGTTGTCCTTAGCTGTGCTGCTCCACACCCGGCAGGAACTTGTGGGTCTGGGGTCGTTGGTATTTCGTTCCCAAAGCGTCTATAGACGCAGTGTGAGTTCCTGAAAAGGAACATCTCTGGGTTATGTATATAACCCCAGTTCCTTGAAGGAACGAGACACTGTGTCTCTAACCACACCCACGGCATCCCTGCCGAGCCCTTGCTTCATTCCTGAGCTAATGAGTGATGCTCCGGCAGTCATGACGTCACCATCTATGATGCCTGGAGCCTTATTTGGACAGATTTGCAGCAGATTCAGAGCGTGGCTAACGCTGAGGCGTTCCCAAAGTGTCTATAGATGCAGTGTCTCGTTCCTTCAAGGAACTGGGGTTATATACATAACCCAGAGACGTTTTTATTTAGTTTAAGGTGAAGTACTAAAATTATTAAAGTACTAAAACTGAAATGGTATAAGTCAAAATATAAATAGAAATGTCAAAATCAACTAAATGTCTTTCAAGTGTTAACGCTTCCTCATAAAATTTGATAAGCGGGTTTGGCGTGCTGTCCAGGGAGCAGACCGGCAGAACGGCGGGCTCGAACACTAGCGATTTGAAGCCTAGCGAGGGTAAGGGCTCGGCGTCCGGCTCGAACTTAGGCTGCCCCCTGGTGAGGAGAGATGTGATTAGGGGAGGCAGAAGGGGAGGAGGAGGGTTTTTGCAAAAAGCGAGATGTGGATGAAGGG
>JAUMHQ010000013.1:677072-695416 GCA_032361165.1 Enteromius paludinosus | reverse complement strand
TATCTTTGTGGGGACAATTGGTCCCCATAAGGTGATAAATACCAGGTGCACACACACACACACACACACACACACAGCTATCAGTTAAAGTAAGAGCCCCTCTTAAAACAAATCAGATATGAAAATAATCAACCGTACAAAAATAAAACTAAGCATGAAATATGTGGTTAAATTAAAATTGTCTGTGACCATCATGACCTTTGCATTGCGCATTCACCAAAATGTGGTTTAATCATTGTAAATGAAAATATTTTGTTTTGTTTTTCTACTTAAAAAAATGTAAGTTTAATTCAATGTTATTGCTGTTTCTTTGTATTTGTTTGCAATATTTAGTCTAGCAACAAATAAGTCATTTTTAAATGTCTAAAAGGGGGTGTGGTGTGAATATTTGGCGAAATATTGAGAAGCAAATGATGAGGAAATAACTAAAATGATTTTATAAAAAATGATGGACTGTTTCCCGACCTATGGTGTAAGACTCCAGGAAAAACTGCAGCATCCCCGTGACCCTAAATACCTGAAGGACAAGCAGTTTGGAAACAGGATGGATGGAAAAAAAACAGGTTTGTGTACTTACCACTGCTATTACATGCAACGAAGCAGGCTGTAATTCACCCGCTCTCCCTGAACTTTAACACTGGTTCAATGCTGGGAACTCAGTGGCCTAAAGAGATGGCCAGATGACTCTGCTAACCACACACACACACACACACCCAAACACACAGAAAATTTTACTGCCTCAGTTTCTGATTGACTCAAAGGCTGATATGGCAACAACAACTGTCACCTAAACAATATTTAGAAACAGTAAGGTTTTTGAAAAAGTTGCTTGTCTTGTTTAACATTTCTGAACAGTAAGATCGGTCAACATTATTATTCTTTCTCCCATCGGTGAATGTGCATGTGAAAGCTAAATTATCCCCATAACACAAATGCCAATGTATAGATCACTGGATTCCAAACTTATTAAGACTGGTTACCTGAGGTGAAGACATCTCTAGCTGGGGGTAAAAATAGAAGGTGTGAAACAAGAACAGCTATCCGGGCAGGGGCCACTGTGACACACAGAAAAAGTCATATGGAGCACAAGTCGAATGGAAAAAAATGGTCTTGATAAACACCTCTGGGAAAACATATCCACAAACAACACATGATAGCATGCTAAGACTGTAAACTCTACTAAATCCTGACATGAGATGAAGCGTGATACTGAAGAAGTGCAATCTGAAACTGCAATTCAAGCCTTTAAAGCATGAAGAGACGCACGTTTATCTTATCAAATTTATTCTATGAACATTTTGAACGCACATTGAATTAAATGTTGTCAAGTGATGATACAAAGAAAAGACAGCATCTGAGAAATACGCTTCTATCTGCAAAGTATATATACAGGCAATTAGAGGTGAGCAAATCCTAAAGCACTGCAATGTCTCTCTGCTTGATAAAAATGTAAACAATAGAAAATTATTTGCATATTCACAATATCAATATGAAACCAAAAGTGCACAAAATTGCACACAGATTACATACAAGCTGATTTTTTTTCTCTTTCAACAAAAATAATTCTCATTTTAACATGTAGTAAACTAATGCTTTTTGGTTATAAGAGACCAAATCTAAAACCTATACTAGAGGTAAATATAAATATCTCAAAGTGCTTCATTTATGAGTTTAAAGAAATAAGACATTTGCAGTCACATTAAGACTTCAGAGGAAATCCATCATTAAACGTCTCTAATACATACACCTTCTAGCTATGACACTGAATATTCTTTGGGGATTATTACCTTGATAATGTTTTAAAATGGCAAATTTAATATTTGAAATTTCATGAAAGGAATTCAAAGGAAGGTTTAAAAATCACAACCACGTCGGTCTCCTGTAATAAAAATGCATTTCAGCCATATATAAATTAGGTAAGAATTGATTGTGGCATCTATTGGACATTTCAGGCTCTTTTTGTCAGGAGGGGAATCAATTACAAAGCAGGGTACTGCCTTTGCCTGGACATTGAAAAATAATCTGACGCAACTTTGCAACAGAGTTATCAGGGGTACTCTAATTTTAAGTTATTCTAACTACGTTTTCTGAAATAACTTCTTTATAAGAACATGCATAAAACTGCATACAGGCTTGGTAGACTTCCAGCATACTAGTTAAATAACCTCATCAGGGCATTTAAAGGAATTGCTACAATTATACAATGTTTTTAATGCTTCAAGTTACATTAGTTACAAAGTAGTTTTTAAAAATGCATAGTATGGTCAGTGGGGACTACAACTATATATGTATATGTTTTTCATAGTGGCAGAGTCTGCTCGAAGTGACTCTATACAAACCACTGTAAAGGATCAGTTTGTGTTCTGCGCGTTCTGCTGTAAACTGGTAAGCCATGAAATGAGATTATAAATAGTTCAGTAGACTAAACAGACTCTAATAGCTCAGAGATCTGTGGAGCTAAAATCTGAATTATACTACATGTATATGTAACATGTCAGGTTTAATAATTTAGCTGTAGGTTTAGGGGAAGGTTTAGGTCATTTGTACAAATTCATACGAATTGGCAACTCGTAAAATACGTATGGTAAAGAGTAAATCGTATGAATTCATACGAGTTAGGTGACGCAACAAATTTGTACGAATTAGCCACCTCGTAAAATATGTACGAATTGCCGTGAGATCAGGTTGGACTGGCCGAATACCACAAACGTCTGAAGCACCAGACTGTCCTTTATAGTCCTAACTTTATAGTCTCTGTGCACAGCCAGCAGAGGCTGTTCTTCAGGTTTAAGAGAAAGTCCTCCGTAAATGCGTTGAACACACTCTAATATTTGTGATGAACTGTTCTGGAACTGAACCACTGATTTCTGGTTGTTTTCTCTTTTGGAAGTAGCTTCACTTTCACAACAAAATACAGCATCTCCAGAACATGGCGCCGGCAACAACACTACAGCAATAATAATTGAGCCACTTTCTTTCTTTGCATAAACATTTGGGTGGTCTTTTGAAAACAAACCCACTCTGTGACATAGAAAAGTGGGGGCGTGTTAAAACGAGCTGTTTTAGGGACGTGTGGACAAGTAGACAAGATTTTAGACTTTAGGGATCGTATCTTAGGGATCTTACACTCCAAAGAGAAAGTAAAACTTGAAATTGCATCATATGACTCCTTTAAAAATTTATTTTTACTGTGAAAAATGTTCCTCCATATAGCCCCCCCCCCCCCGTGGGTTTTCAAAGTGGGTGTGGCCACTTTCACATGGCTGTAAATCTTGAATGGAATGAGATATTTTCACCAAACTTGGCACATTTGTGTATGGGTACAGTCCGAGGTCATGTGAAAAAAATTGCAGCACTTAGCCACTTGGTGGCGTAAAAACAGGGAAAAAATATTAAATGACTCTACCGCAAGCATACAGTATGTATATAAGGGAAAAAGAACCTGGCTAAGTTATTACAAATATACTGGGACATTTCTAATTGGTATCAAATCAAATGAATCCTAAATGAAACAGGTCTTTACAAAAGTTTAGATAATAAAAAAACAGTACTCCCATGAAATAGCATTCCAATGCTGTCACACCGTAGCAGTCCTGTGTAATCCTTTAAGCCATCTTGTTTTCATATCATACGTTGTTCAGTAGGTTACCTCACAAGGATTATCTCAGTCCACAGGCATTGTTCACCAGTTATACTATTGACTCTTTTAGTGTTGCATTCTCTGAAATGCAGGGGTCATGTGTCGTGGGTGCAGACTGGAGGATCACCTCACTTATGAGCTCCACTGGAAGTATGAGTTGTCCCTGTGGTCGAGGGAAGGTTACTGCTACTCTGTGCTGTGTGCCCAAGGTGGGCTTGGGCGGCTGTGGATTAGGTGGCATTGGCCTAGCCTGCAGCTCAAGAGCCATGGCGAGTTCTGGATTACTTCCATACAGGGCATTGATTTTTCTTGCAATTAACCCTTCGGTTTCAGGAGGTTCTTCATCGTTTTGACTCGTGACTTTCCTCTTTGAGCGATGCATGAAGCACGCATACCGGATAGCACGTTTGAGGAGATGTCTACGGTATGTTCGTTGAACCGCAATGGCTGCACGCTCCTCCTCTTTTCTCCTAAGAGTGGTGGTGATTGGCTCAAAGGAGGCAGATGTGGGATTGTTCATAGTAAACTTGGCTTCAATGCTCTTCGTCATGGCAGCCATCTCAATCGTGTCTCCAAGAACCTCACGGGTAACTGCCAAGAGAACATCCAGACAGTGGACTTTGTCGTCAGTTACAAGGGGTAGATCCATGGTGATTAGTTTGAGGCGATTGGGTTTGGCAATTCTCAAAGGCTCCTGCAAGGCATCGACAAAGTCAAACAAGCGGCTGTACTCAATGAACTGTGTACCATCAGCGTCAAACTTCTCCCACGTCTCGTCGAACATCTCAAAGTCTTCCTCACAGAGCGGCTCTCCACTCTCCTCTTGAGCAACATTGAAGTTCTCAAGAATGATAGCAATGTACATGTTCACGACCACCAGGAACGACATAATGATGTAACTGCAGAAAAACAATATCCCCATGCCAGGATTTCCGCAGTTACCCCGAACCTCTGTACCAGGGTTCTCTATGTCAGGGTCACAGTCTGGAGGGCCGCTGTTCATAATTGGCAGCAGGAGGCCATCCCAGCCTGCCGAGGTTGTGATCTCAAACAGGCAGATGATGCTGCCGCCAAATGTTTCAAAGTTGAACATATCGTCGATGCCTGCCTGCTTTTTTACATAGGCGAAGTTAGACATGGCAAAGATGGAGAAGATGAACATAATAAGGAACAACAGCAGTCCGATGTTAAAGAGGGCAGGAAGTGACATCATCAAGGCAAACAAAAGAGTCCTAATGCCTTTCGCTCCTTTGATGAGACGCAGCACACGGCCGATTCTGGCGAGCCGTATGACACGGAACAAGGTGGGAGACACAAAGTACTTCTCAATGATGTCTGATAACATCAGACCTTGGGAAAGAAGAAATATGGATTATTATAAGTAAAATACACCATAACAAGCTACAACGGCTCGATGTTTGACCACTCATTGGGAAAAAAAATGGCAAAACTCCAAAATGAACACAATAGAGTATTAGCCCTGTTTGCGTCAATTACTTGACATTTCACTTTGAATGTGCCACAAAACAAAATATAATTTAGCAGAAATGTCACTACAGGTATATTTTTTACAATGAGCCTGGGTTGTTCTGGGTTGTTACCTGCAACGGAAAGGATGACCACAACAAAATCAAAGACGTTCCAGCCAATAGTGAAAAAGTAATGTCTGAGTGCAAACATCTTAAGTACGCATTCTCCTGTGAAGATGACGATGAAGAACAAATTGATCTGGTACAGGATATCCTCTTTCTCAGCACTTTGGTCATCTGTCTCGATCATCATGGTCACCATATTGAGGCAGATAAGCACCATGATAAAGATGTCAAAGAATTGTTTTGTTATGAAGTCAAACACCACACCCTGGATCTCATTCTGTTAGGAGAACAATATAGTGGATTACTTTTTAAAAATCTCAAAAGATCTAACACTGATATATATACATTATATATATATATATATATATATATATATATGTATATATATAAACAATCAAATCCTATAAATTCTTTAAAACCATTGTAATTCATTGTTATCAGTGTAAGTCAAATGGTTCATACCGATGGCCTAGGGATAGGTTTTGCAGGTTTTTTGGAACCCAACTTCTTCATGGCATTGTAATACTTTTTTTGCTCCTCTGTCATGAAAATGTCTTTCCCTCCAAAGTGCAGAAGAAAGAAATATTAATTATTCTTTTTGGTAAAAAAATGATCCAAATCTACAACACAAATTAAAATAATAATCTGTAGCTTAGTCAAAAATCGTATGCTTATCTTGGACTTCTGCTGATTGAAGTTGTCAATGATGACACCAATGAAGAGGTTCAGGGTAAAAAAGGACCCAAAAATGATGAAAATAACAAAATATAGGTACATGTAAAGGTTGATCTCATATGATGGCTGCTCTTCCACCTAACATGGAAAAAAATCAATAAGTGCCAAAATAAAAGTAAGTCACACTAAGTTTTTTAACTCTAAACAGAAATAAGTTCAATAATTTAGGAACTGATATTGCTCTTAAAAATAAGCTGTTGAATAGGCAACTCTATTCAGACTGTCATTCACATACCTCTCTAGAATCCACTGCAGCATACATGATATCCATCCAGCCTTTAAATGTGGCCTGTGTGGAAAGAAGTATTTTCCGAATATCAGAATATCATATAAGACCCATCTATTCATTAGAGATTTGTGCTAAGTTACCTCTGTCTCCTCTGATGCATAAAATGGAAAGAATGTGAAAATAAATATGCATAAACTCTGACATTATTATATTTGTGTCTGCACAAAATTTTTAGCTTAGTTTAAATAAAGGCTTTACTCTTGCGAGCTCTTGATCTTTGTCTTCAAACGATGAAGCAAATGTCATCATGTTATGACTGCTAATGGTTGCACATGTACCATATGTAATAGAATAAACTCTACAAGTCATAATAAACGTACAATTTGCAGTAGAGAGAGGTAGCCGAGTCCCACATTGTCATAGTTGACCTTCACGTTGACCCAGCGCGCCTCATTGGTCTGCGCCAGAACCATACAGTCACTCTTGTTGTTGACCACATCCATGGGAATGCGTTCTTCCGTGGTGGTGTTGATGCAGTGGTAAAACTTTCCAGCAAACAGATTGACTCCCATGATGCTGAAGATGAGCCAGAAAATCAGACACACCAGCAGCACATTGAAAATGGAGGGTATGGCACCAACCAGTGCATTCACTACCACCTGCAAGGGACATAAACACAATCTTGATTCAAAATATGAAATACTTTCAATTTAATCTGTCAAAATCAGGAAAGTGCCGATTTTCACAGTAGGAACAAGAATACCATGGAAGTCAATTGTGACCCAAAACATCCTGGTTACAAACTTCTTTCAAAATATCCTACTTTGTGTTGGGCAGAACAAAGAAATTCATACAGATTTGGAACTACTTGAGCAAATGATGACAGAATTTTCATTTTGGGTGAACTATGCTTTTATAAATTGCTTGCTAACTTGTGTCAGCAAGTCCGAACAAATAATTCTATTTTCTACCAAAAAGTGAACTTCAGATCTTTATTTCATTCATCACAAGTGCGTAAATGAAGAGTTGTTTCTTACCCTCATTCCTTCAAATCTTGACAGGGCTCGAAGGGGTCGAAGAGCCCTGAGTGTTCTGAGAGATTTGATTGCTCCCAGGTCAGAATATCCTAATAAATTGGCTGTTAAACTGACTAGTGACACCTGAATAAAACAGCACATAATAAGTAAGCACAGATACTGGCATCTGACATGCATTTTCTTATAAGGTTAAGGCAAAAGTCAAAATGGTAAACTCACATCCACAATGAGGAAGTCCAGCCAGCACCACGCATTAGTGAAATAAGTCTTGAAACCATATGCCACCCACTTCAGTAACATCTCCACTATGAAAATGTATGTAAAGACTTTATCAGCATATTCCAGGATAATCTTGATCACTCTGCGGCGCTCAATGTTGATATCCTCAAAAGCCTGACAGGATGCATCAGACGAACATTAATGGATTTATAATTTTCCTTTTCTTCACAGTGAATTTAAAATGCAAGATGTAATACACAGGTGTAATAATGTATCTACATGCAGCATTGGCTCAGTATTGACAGACACACCAGTGCTCCACTACTAAGGAGGATCATAAAGATGATGAAGGTTTCAAAGTAGTCATGCTCAACGATGGTGAAGCATGTTCTCCGAAGGTTCCACCACTTTTTTCCCCATCCTTCTGTGATGTCTACATTCAAATATGTAAATCGCTTAACACAACCTAAGTCAAAAGAGAGAAAAAAAAATAATAAATTAACATATTTCTGGCCTTGAAGGGATGCCTTAACATGAAAATGAATGCACACCCTCTGTGAAACAGGACTCTGGATCTTCAGGCTCTGGTTCTTCTTCCTCTTCGGGCTCAGGCTCGGGTTCTGGAAGTCGGTAGTCCACTGTGCTACAAACTGAGGAGTTGTCATCATAAAGGGTGGCCTGTGCAGGAAAAAGATAGTATTAAAGTAATGTTCTCTGATATTTTGAGACTAAAGAGTACTGACACTTATATTGATCACAATAGGCATTAAACAAAAATCATTGACATACACTGATATAAGTAAATATATGATACTTTTTAAATAACAACATTTAAAAGTTGAAAAAAGTATTAACATTAAAAGTAATAAAAATGATAATAGGGTATACATTATTGGTATTTCCATGAATTAAAAAATTAAATTGATAAATTCTATTTTTATATCAACTACGCTAAGGGTTAAATGATAGAGCCTGATGAAGGCAGTAGATTTTGTGTAAAAAATAACAAAAAGAGAATAAAGTTATTTACTTAATCATGTTTTAATTATTACATTATGTTTATAATTTGGTGTAATAATTTGAGGAATGTTCTGGTTTTCAAATAAGCTAACTACAATGAAATGAACTAAACAGATTATGGCAAAATGATGTTATTTTATTTAACACTAGAGTGGGACAGGCCAAAATCAAATTTTTTAAGAGGGTCTGAATCACAAAAAGACATTTAATGTGTTTAAAACCCAATATTTTTCATGGTAACCTAATTTATTTTAATAGGTTTATCTATTCATTTTTGCACTATAGAATCCATGGGGTTTTGTACCTCTAATGTTTTCTTTGTTTCTTTTTGTAATGGTATACCATAGTATGCATCATTCTAGATATTGAGGAAGACAGAGAGGACAGATTGTTATTTTACCTTTCCATCCTCCTCATCAGAAGAATCATCAGAGTCCTCATCCTCTTCAACATCAGACTCACAACGAGCAATAGGTACAGTCAGTGTTGGAGGCAAACAGTTGACCAAGCCATCTGCTGTTTTCCCCTCATCCAGGTGGTTTATAGCACACAGTTCTAGGTCTCCTTCCCCTCCTCCTTCATTAATGTCAGGAGGTTTCTTTCCTAGAATCTGGCGCAACATACTGGCGATGAAGGCCTTGAGCCAATCTATACCCCTGGTGATGCGACCGATGGCGATCTGAAGGTTGTTCATCTCACCATCATCATCTCCTCCAGACAGGTTATCCCCGCTAAAGGAGCTGAGCAGCAGAGCCAGGAACAGGTTCAGTACCTGAGAAGTACAGGTCAGAATGAGGTCGCCATTGACAACTGGCTAATAAAAGGTTAATATCACAAATCTCAAAGCTAGTTTCACAAATAGTTGATTCTCAAGTGATACATAACCAGTGTCAGGTTTAGGTAAGCTCTGTCTTAATGAAGTTACAATAAATAAGTATGTTGTCTGCAAGCTTGGGGCAGGGATGCTATCTTTAGGATCTAATACAGAGCACATAGTTATGGTTGGCCTCATTTCTCTCAGGTACAGGCTGAGAAATAGATTAAAGAGAATATATAAGAGCACATGAGGGAACCAGGCACAACTTTATGTAAACAAAATTATATAATTTTGAAAAAAAGTTGTAAGTCATTAATTACTCTCAATTAGTCTCATGTCGTTCCAAACCCATAATTCCTTCGTTATCTTCTCAACACAAATTGGGCATGTTTTGGTGAAATCCAAGAGCTCCCTGACCCTACCACTGGCATAAAGGTATGCATTGTTTTCAGTCTCTCTGTTGTTCCTATCTGTTGGAGTTATTATATTAAAGACTGTTTTTCTTCTCTCTTAGAAAAGGTTTGTTCAAGAAGTTCCTATATTTGTCCCTAAACTTTTGAAAATAGTCTCAAAGGGGGTAAAGCAAGCCGCTAAATCAAGCTACAAAATCCAAATTGGCTACACTGGTGACAGCCATAAGGGCTTTTCTCACCGCAGGAACCATTTCGTAGTACCCAAACTAATTTTGGAACTACCCGTTTTTTGGCGTGTTCTCACCGCAGGAACAAGGAATGATTTTAGTTCCAGGAACTCAGTTTGGAGGAACTAAATTAGCTCCTACTTCAAAGTACAGTCTAAAAAAGTACTAGGAACTATCAGTGACATAAGCTTACACCGAATGGCTAAATGTGTAAGAAAATGCCCTCACCTGCCATGATTTAAAACACTGTGTAAACAAATACTGTGTAGACATTGCATCAACTTATTTCTTTTATAAACACCATATACCTGAAACAATGTTCGTCTTTGTTTCCCTTGTTGAACACAGTGTGTAAACGACGTACAAAGGGGAAAAAAGACATTGGTAAAATAGTCCCTGTTTAACCGTAATTGTACAAACATATTTGAATACTTTCTGAAAAAAAAAAAAACAATACTTCAACAATTCTCCTAATTCGTTTGCAGGAGTGCACCGCCTTTGTGGAGAGTACCACAACGTATGCGCTTGCTTCTGCTTCATGTAAACAATGCATACGTATGGTGCTGCGGCTTACGTTAAAATGCATGTGCCTTGTTTAAATACAGCAGAAGTAAGCACATGTGTCATAAATCTCTCCACAATGGAGGTGCAGAACGGATGGGAAGGACAAGAATTAATGACAGAATTTTCATTTTTGTGTGAACTATCCCTTTAAGTCATTTCAGCTTTATCAATTTATGCTCATGCCACAATATGGTGCGACATGTTTTGCAATCTTGGTTTTCCCAGCAGTTCAGTACTTAAATATATCTTTGACATGGGGATATGAAATGATCAAGGTATGCCGGGGTATTGAAAGCTCTAGGCCAAAACTAAAATACATCATTACCAATTAATCTTCCCTAGTCAAGTTTCTCAATGCTATATTAATTGTAGATAGTGTCATGATCTTATAATAATAGCCCTGTACATCAAAGCACATATTATTTGGCACTCATTCACAACCTGGTGCAAAATGGCCAGACCATCTGACAACATATCAGCTTAATGTATGAAATACATCAAACACAGCAGTACAAGCAGGTGCTGTGATTTTCACATTGCACACCAGAGCTGTATGCCAAATGAGGCCACTGATATTTGGTTTCCTAACTTACACTCCTCTTCATCCAGCACACTGAACTTAGAGTGCAAAGGTTTGTACCAATGTCAGTTCCGATGCTCTATGATTTTATTAGTCTTAATTATGTGGTGTATTCTTCTGGTTTTGCTTTTGGTTTAGCTCAATAAAACAAACATGCGAATGAAAACACAGCAAGAAAGAAAGTTGTTGCCCCCCTCCCCCCAAATGTAACAATGTAACATTGGAGTTAAATCATTTATAATTTTCCCCCCACACATTTAACAAATGATTTTGAATTTTCTGATTGCTTTGGATATAACTTAATAAGACTATTCATCTACACACTACTGTTTGGAGCATACACAAAAGTTTGGGCTCTGAAAACCTTTTTTCTATATTATATTTTATGTTATATTTTTATTTATACAAAATTAATTTGAATGCCCCATTAGTTACTGATAGTAAATAGATAAGGAGCTGGCACATGAGTCTTCAGTTCCTGTGTTTCTCAGCTGTCCGTGTTTGTTTCTCTTGCGCCAAGACTCACTTGAGCTTTATCTTAGCACATAGCCAAGATTGAAACCGCTGTTTGTTGGCTCCAGTCATACAATGCAAATAGAAAGCAGAACTGAACATGTGGTTCTGTCTTGCAATGCACGCTTGTCCTGAAGATAAGTGCAGGAGAGTGTAACCACATAAAGAGAAAATGTATGTTAGCCATGGGCCATGTTGGGTAATGTTGCATTTGTTAGCTCACTAAGACAGGCCATTTCCTTTTCTCACTATGTATAATCTAAGAGGAAGTGTAGTCAGTCAGCAGCTCCAGTATGGTAATTATGTGCACAGCTGCTAGCAGCTCATCTGCATCTCCTTGATCTGTATCAACACGTGAAGTTAGCATGCCAGTTTTCACTTTAAAACAACAATAACAGTTTCGTGTTGGCATACTATTTACAGAAACACTATAATATACACTATTTTTTATAAAGAGCTGGCTGAAACCAGATATTTCTATGATAATATTTAATTAATTATTTATTGCAATGTTCTTGCAATTAAACTGAAACCAAAACTGCTTAAAACATTATTTTGTTACTTAAAATAAAATAAACATTAACTTGTGAATTTTTAGAAGGCATAATCACAATTCATATATGTATCGATTTTTAGCTATTTTTTACGGCATGACATTGCCCCATTTGTTGCATGTTCCCAGGGGCAGGGCTTATGCAAATTTCACGGTTTGTGATGCTACCAACCCGGGAAGAGCGTCATAGACATAGCATAGACATATGTACTGTATGTAGATTCCTCATTAGCGACTGTTTATATGGGCCGTCTGCCATATTGTAGCGGTCTAACTTGACGTCATTCACCATAGTAACCACTGAATATTCAAAAGAGGCCAGAATCCTGCCAGCTCAACGGCTCTGTGTGAACCTACAGTATGGTGAAAGACGTCAAGCTCACTGTTCCAACATGGCTGCTGCATTTACAAGCCTGGAGCGGTCCAATAGGTCGTCTGTATACAGTGGGTACTGAAAGTGTTCAAATCTCCTTAAATTTTTCACCTTTTTGTTATATTGCAGCCATTTGCTAAAATCTTTTAAGTTCATTTTAAGTTAATTTCAGTTTTTCTTTTTTAATAAATCTGCAAAAATGTCAACAATTCTTTGTTTTTCTGTCAATGGTGCTGTGTGTACATTAATGAGGACAAAAATCAACTTTTTTAGCAAATGGCTGCAATATAACAAAGAGTGAAATATTTATGGGGGTCTGAATACTATCTGTACCCACTGTATGTCTATGCATTGTAGTCCCTACCAGCTGTAATTGTTGGCATTAAACTACCATTATTTTAAAAGACAATATCTCCATTTGCATTGCATGCTTTCAGTGTTGTAACTTTGCAGATATTGTTTAGGATCAAACAACTACATTACACTCTATTAAAAGTTGGAAACCTTTAAAATGACCATCAACCTCCCCTTTAAACGTTATGACCAATTAACACCTGGTTACCCAGAGAAATCAAACGCTTACTGCTGTGCCACCTGAATGTCAACAACAGCTGGCCTGCCATCAGCTGTGCTGAAAATCCTTTGGGTTTGGCTTGGTTGCTATGCTAAAGCTTCAGATCAGTACAGCTTCAGGGTAACAGTCCTAAAGATTAACAGCTTAGCAGTGACTGCAGATGTCTAATTATAATGGTGTTCCCTTTGAGTGTGGAAGAAAATCGTAACATGTCAGAGTTGTGATGCACTAAAAGGTTTAGAAGTACATGCACGAGCAATGCACTGCAAAAAAAACTAAACTAAAAATCCTCAGTATTACTGTTAATACTTTGAGAATATAAAAAAATTCATACTGAAATTAAAAATCCATCTCTTTGGTGAGTTAATGCTAATTCACCAAATCAGCAAAGTTAGGTGTTTCTCTTCCATAACATTTGACTCTTAGTGCTTCTACAATCTTCGCTTCACCTACCACAAGGTTTCCGATGACCATGACCATCATGAAGACTATCAGGCACATGTTCGCTCCTGCCACCTCCATGCAGTCCCACATGGTCTCGATCCACTCTCCACACAAGATCCGAAATACGATGAGGAAAGAGTGAAAGAAGTCGTTCATGTGCCAGCGGGGCAGCTCGCAATCCTCAGAAATCTTGCAAACGCAGTCCTTGTAACTCTTCCCAAAAAGCTGCATGCCCACCACGGCAAAGATGAAGACGATGATGGCCAGGACAAGCGTTAGGTTCCCCAGGGCACCTACTGAGTTGCCAATGATCTTGATCAGCATGTTGAGGGTGGGCCAAGATTTAGCCAGTTTGAAGACACGTAGCTACTTCCAGCACATCCGTCAGAGAGGGGCATAAACACACACACACACACACACACACACACACACACCGTGAGAGACACAATAGCATACAAAGTTAAACCACATACCATTTTTATACTTGGTAATTCTTAAATTCCTACATTTTCCAGATACCATAAATCACACAAACCATGAAATAAAAAAAGGTATTGAGATTCAGACGTACCAAACGGAAGGACCTGAGAACGGACAATCCTTGAACATTGGCCAATCCCAACTCTACCAGGCTGAGTGTGACAATAATACTGTCAAAAATGTTCCAGCCCACCTGGAAGTAGTAGTAGGGGTCCATAGCAATGAGCTTGAACACCATTTCAGCAGTGAAGATTCCTGTAAATACCTTAAAGAATAAGATTTAGATGAGATGTGAGATACTACAAATAACCCTTAATGAATGAAAGCCAGTTAAAAACTGTTAATCATGCTTTTTTACAGTTACAGTTACGTTTTCCAAATGCCAGTGCACTTAAATGACTGTATACTGCATATAATAGCAAATTGTCTTTTGGAAAACATAGGCTCCCTATGTTTTCCATCCCTATCAGTCATCTTAACTAGCTACACCACAGTCATGCTGGTTAAAAAACAACACAAGATTAAAATTTTTGTAGTATTGTGATTAATACTAACCAAGTTTCCCACTGACAGAACATGTTCGAAATCCTGACTCATGGGGTAGTGCTCCATGGCCATGAAAAGTGTGTTGAGCACAATACAGATGGTGATACCTAAATCCACAAATGGGTCCATTACTATAAAATGAACCCACTTCTTAAATATGATCCAGGGAGTGCAGCAGTCCCATTTAAGGAAAATATCAGCGAACTTATACCAGCCGGGGGGACAAGGCCTCTGAGCATCTTCCAACTCTAGGGAGACAAAGAGAGATTGAAAACACTATTCGAACAGTGTCCATATCAGTGAATGAACACCAGCAGAGTGACAGCAACAAGTTCTACAAGTCTAAAGTCAACCCATGGCTCTGAAATAGCACAAAGATTAGCACCACTCAGATGAAGTTAACAGGTTTTTCTCCATAGACAATCTGTCTGACCTTTGCGTAAGATAAAACTCTATCTTCAGATGCTCTCAGGGTGTTCTCATGGATAATAATCCATGAAACTGAACTTTAACATAAACTTCAGGGGTATAAAATTTGCCTGTCTAAGCTCAGTACATTTACATTCCTGCTACTGGGACTTCACAAGAAATAGCTGAGGGTTTGCAGCATGTCTTTGATCATGTCATGGTTATAAATGTACTGCATTTAAATGTTTATATGCCAAACAAGTTTGGTATCTAAAATGTTGAAGTCCTGACATTCTGAAACATCTGAAGAAAAAAATCGAAAAGCTCGACATGCTCCTCAATGACAACGCTACTTAATAAGGTATTTAAATGAATATGCTTTTAATTTGCATTTTCCTCAGGATAGTACCCTCCATAGTTGCAGTGAGCACACTGATAGCACTAGCTGTTCGCTTGGAGAGTTTGGGCTGGTCCAGGTACTGCATGCTGTGTTTGGAGGTCACGGATTTGGAATCTTCTTCAGCTGATAACTGCAGGATAAATGAAAAAGTACAGGGGTCAGTTGCATAAACTTAGCTTAAGAGCTAGACTGACCAACTAGCAGTTAGCCTAAGGTAATCTGGTTTATTTTTTGGATTCAACTGACACTAATCTACATTTTATGTAACTGAATTAAAAACTGACCAGTCTTATAGAAAAATTTAGCTAACTAACTTTTAAGACTAGTCTTAAGCTTTTATGCAACCGGCTCCAGATGTCATCACAATGGCAAGACACACTAGCACCAGTAATACTATCTGGAGTAAAGCAATTGTGATTTTTTATTTAGCAATATTTAAATGACTAGAAAAGAGACTTATATTTACCATTCAGTTATTACAATAAGTTTATAATGAATCTAGACATACAATAGTTTCTGCTTCAAAAATCATTATAATCATGAGATCATCAACATTCCACCATTGTTGAAATTTTTGATTGGCTACGTATAAAATTTTTTTTTACACCTCTATATCAGAGGAGTGAAATATTGTACTACTTGATGTAGTACAGATGCAACGTCAATAAACTGTACTTTGCTGAAACTCCAAACATTTGACTGAAAATAAAAATATACACATTTGAATGTACTTAATCATTTAAAAGTATTTGCAAAATTATGAACTATGTAAAAAACTGTCAGATTACAGGTTATTTTCTCATTGTTCTGACTATATAAAACTATAAAACACTATTTTTATTATGGAAAAGTAATATTCTGAAAACTGTTACCTGCACATTTTCAGGAGTGATTTAACGATATAGGGATTTTTACTCAAGTAAAGTTTAAATAATTAAACCATATGACATGTATTTTGTACGTTTAGTCTAAATTAAATTGTTAAAGAGTAACATTTTTTTTCTTGTAAATGTAACTGAATAAAAGTACAAGTATTCAGTTTTAAATTAGCTGAAGCAAAAATTCCCAAAAATATAGTAATAAAGTACTATTACTCAAATTATCTATAACGCAGGCTCTAAAAATAATATTAAAATAATCCTGATCTCAAAATTTGATTACCTCTTTGTTAAAAGATGCTCTGTTGACAACGAGGCGAGGCACTATTCGGCCATTACAGTCCTTTATAGCATCATCACCACCAAGACTGTGCAGGGAACCTGTCCTGTTTGACCCTCGACTTTGTGTTGCCTGGCTGGCCAAAGATGCTTTACTGCCTGCCTATAATTTAAATAAACCACTATATTAAAATATCAGTGTAACATATCAGTGTAAATCAATTAATAGTAAGTTGTTTAGTGTTTTGATATGCATTACGTTGTCAGTACGATTACATTGTGAATCTGAGGTAGCACTACGCTTTAAATAATTTAACCATATTTTAAAGTGAAATCATGTGGTAGTCACCTGACCTCTTGCTCTTGGTTCCTGAGTTGCTCAAGTAATCTTTGAAACTCCTCTTCTTTCTTAAGAGCTTCAGCCAAGGTGGCTTCGTTCTGCTCATCGTATGCCATCGCAACCACAGCCAAAATCAGGTTGATGAGGTAGAAAGAGCCCAGGAATATGATCACCACGAAGAAGATCATGTAGGTCTTCCCAGCAGCACGAAGAGTCTAAACAAGATGGAAATGGAATTTAATTTACGTATACTATTCCAACAGTTAAACACGCATAAAAACAACTAGTTAACAGACCAACTGAAAGAGATTCTCCCAATAGTCCTGAGTCATGAGTCTGAAGAGGGCGAGAAACGCCCAGCCAAAGTTGTCATAGCTGGTGTAGCCATAATTCGGGTTTCGTCCAGCCTTCATACATGTGAAACCTTCTGGGCACCTCCTTTTAAAACAACAGACTTGTCATTCATCCTTATGTTTTCGTACAGAAATCTTTGTTGCTTTTATGGTGTATGACAATTAGCTATTTGCGATTTTATAGACAGCCATATGAAATGACTAGCTTTTTCTATTACTGAATGTAATCAAACTTACCCCGCGTCAGAGCTGTTACCACATAACAACGCATCTAAACTTCCTTCTAGAAAGTATTGGTTTTCTGCAGAGTATAGCGAGTATTAGTAGCAGGCAATATATTATTCATCTAATATTTTTTTTTCCAAAGTGACTTCACACATGGATTAATATAAAAAAAGTAACTGTAAAAAAGTAGTACTTGCTGTTTTATTAACTATGTGATGACATACTTGAGTAAAAATTGGAAACTTTTAATAACCTTGACCTGACTTCACCTTCATTGCCTATGTACGCTTTGAAATCGAAAGTATCTGTGACGTTGAGGGTGGTGCCATTGACCATGGTGGAGTTGTAGTCATCAAAGATGGTGCTGTTGGGAATGGGCCAACGGATGCACTTGTGGCGTAGATTTCCCATGAACAGCTGCAGGCCGATGAGGGCAAATACAGCCAGAGCAAAAAGAGTCAAAATCATGACATCTACCATTTTCTTGACAGACTGAATCAAAGCCCCAACGATGGTTTTCAAACCTGAGGGGAAAGTACAAGGCGAAACCTTTTAGAAATGATTTGGACATATGGTAAAAAACAAGGGCGTAGATTTGCTCTGGACATTGGTGGGGACCTTATGGCTCCACCCCCCAAACCACACCCCCATACCCTGCCCCACCCAACCCCGCCACCCAAACTCCGTCCATGGAATGCATGTTTTTTTTAATATGCTTCTATTTTTTGGTGTTTTGTTTACTGACTGTTTGATAATGTATATCATTTTGTTTAAGATTTGAGAGCAGTGCTTGATTTTGAACACAGTTAAAACTCTTTTGAGGTCAGGTTTTGTAAATAGTGCTTGAAGATAAGGTTTTGTGTTTAATGGTTTCAGAAAATGGAGCAAGGTTTCAAAAATTG
>JAUMHQ010000013.1:586322-597477 GCA_032361165.1 Enteromius paludinosus | reverse complement strand
AACATGTTCATCAAGATCTTCGTAGCCTGATTTGATTTGGCTTTCCTATTAAAACACAAAACAACTGTTCTTGTAACCTGAACTTTAACACTTTAGAGCTTGATCTCATATTACAAGTAAAAACGATTTGAGTCTTTAAAATATACTTTAAAATACTCTACCGTAGCAGGAAATGATTAAACAAAGCGACAGCCAGAAAAAACATGGAGATGCCGCAGCCGATAGAAGAGATGAAAGTCAATGATTTCTGATGCGGTGCTGAGAGATTAGCGTCTGACTGAGGGTAAGGGTTCTGAAAACAAAACAGATCAGCAGGATGAATTTCAAACCATTTGTTGCTTGTTAGCAGGAAATCAGGAGATCTTAGCAAATTATAAATGCATGTATTAATGTGGACTAAAATACTAAGATATTGATTCATCGGGATCTTTAAATAAAGCATGAACAATCAAAGTGTGAGCTCTCTCACCATCAGCACTGAAAAACAGGTCAGATGTGAGCAGGAGCACTTGATGGTGGTGTCGTCGATTATTTCTGTCTCGCAGCCAAATGTTGTCCAGTTCAGCTCTCCTTCACAGAGAAGAACTAATTGTAATTCAAATAAACAGGGTTTGCTGACAGGTACTGCTCAGAACAGTCATACAATACCTTTTTCATCCCAAGAAACGCAGGACGCCTTACCAACCTGTGAGAACACAATTGATATTTTGATTTATTTCCACATTGTCTGGTTATTATAACAAAATAAGTTCAACAACAAAGCCTTAAGATTACCGTATTATTCCTTTTAATGAATATGTCAATATTGTCAACAAGATGGGTGATTTTTGCCCCCATCGTTATTCCATAACTATCATTGTTAAAAAGAGTGTGCGTTTCAGATTCATTCTAAATGAGGAAGCATATAATAATACAGCAATTAAATTTAAATGTTTGTGATCACAACAGATCAAGAAACGTGTTCAAAAGTAGACTTTTAGAAGAAGATTGCAAACGTTGTTTCTGATGTTTATGAACCGCAAAACTCCAACAAATGCACTTCCATTGTTTTCCAGTCTTGATTTATTAAAGGCCTCAGTGGGGATCTTTACACACCAGGGAAAATCTGTCTTCTGGTTGCTCTCGACAACCTACGAAAAGAACAAATGGTATCAATAAATGTTAATTCTTACCCAGAGGGATGTGTTTTAATGCTTCTCAGGCCTTACGTTTATCAAGTTCTGATGTGAGGAATAGCATATGTTGATGTCTTTGGTTTCTGTGTTCTTAGGTTGTCTTACAAGAACGCCAATAACATCCCCCATGATAATTGCCGCATTGGTTTTATTGCTGCTCTCCATGTCCTTCACCAGCGACTCTACTTGGTTCAGTTTAGCCCTGTAACATGGATTGAATTGCTTGGTTTTCTGGAATAAAGTTTTAGATTTGAAACCCGCTGGTCACCACACACTTACGCTGCCTTCGTCGGTTCAGTATATCCAACCTCTCTGTTTTGCTCGTCTGTTAGATTGTAAGTTATCTCAGGTGGTTTGACAGTGATAATGGGTTTGTCAGTTGTTGCATGTGTTGTTGCACTGATAGTTGGATTATGAGAAGTGGTGTGCGACAGAGATGTAACAGTGGTTGATCTTCCATCGACACAGGTCACACACATCCATTCACTCCCATTTAAATGCAAAATATATCTGCTTCCTTCTTTCCCTTCAACAAAACAAGAAAATAATGAAACTAATGTTCTAATGTATGTTGGTTATTTATAAACCAGGAAACACTGTATGCTCTATCGTGTATTACGACAGTCTAATTAGGTTGATTTTGTCGTTTAAAATACTAAATGGTTTAAACTTGTTAATTACCCAGCATGCTTAGGGATTTTTCACTAGAGGAAAGAAAAAGTTCACTATATTTTTTTATTTTGATTTATGAAATCAATTCTTAACGTGTGTGAAATGGGCAAAAGAAACAACTACAGAACTTATTAGTTTATTGCAGACTTACCGCTACATATGTCATTGTCATATAGGGCGTTTCTACATTTCTCTCCAGGATCAACAGGATAAATGTTCTGACATCCTTAAGAGATAATGACAACACATAATTAAACATAATTATGAAATCATGCATATAAAAGAGGTCTGGATTGAATAGTAATATTCTTTAAAAAACTGTCTAAAATGTAATTGAATAATTGGGGTTACACTTTATATTAGGTGGGCTTAACTACTATGTACAGATCACAGATACCTGCATATAGGGTTTTTTATATATATATATAAGTGTAAAAACATGAATGTACACAATAAGTGCATTGTATCAAATTATTAATTTGGTTTTACTTTATTTTGATGGTCTCTTTAGCACATTCTGTAACATACATATCTACTGACTCCCATTAGAGTGTTAGTAGAGTATAAGTAGACTGGTAGGGTTAGGGTTAATATAAGTTGACATTCAGCTGAACAACATTCCATTACGCAGCCTATATCTTTCAGCATGTATTTACTTTAACTTCTTAGGTAATATAAATGGTGTGGTGTTAACCCTAACAGTTAAGACCTGTACGTTAACCTGTTCTTTCTTTGTAATTTACATCTAGAAAAGTATAACACAGAATAATTATGCAAAATAAATAACGCACATAACAATAACAACAACTGTTCTGCCATAAATTGAAGCAATAAACCTTAATTAAAAGCAATTAAACAGTGAGTTAAAGTCCACTTCTCATTATTAATTAGTTGGTTATTTGCATGGTAATTACTATTTATCTGTACTTTTAAAGCACATATTAACACCATATTCTGGATCCCTTAATCTGATCTATTATCTTAATAAGCATCAAATTAGGAGTTTATTTGGGGGGAAATTCTTAATTAATAATAATATATGTTGTATAAAGGTTATCAATCAGTGAATAAATCTTATTTTACCTGCCTGTGGAAATTCGGCACTGATGCTCATTATGCCACCGTGGCATTTCTCAGTTACTGTAAAAGAGAAGACATGAAACAAGATTCACTTTCTTAAGATATCTTTACAGAGCTCATATTCAGACTCCAATCAAACAGCTGTAAGTGTGTGTGACTGTAAGGTTTATAGTGCACGTAAAAGAACAAAAGTGCACAGCTTTTAACATTAATATTTGGTCTGTTTTAGAACGAAACACACCTTTTGAAAAGTTGACTGAAAACAGATAATTGGATCCATTGGTCAATAACAGTTTTATGCCTTCAACTAGTTCATTCATTCTGATTTCATTATTCTCCTGTTTTATTTTGGAGCTGTATGATCTGCATTGTCCTGAAACCACAGAGAACATTTACTTTTAAAATGGCTTTAAACTTAAAAGTGGTTTATAAATAAAATGTAAGCAGGTTTTACCAAGAGAAGAGATTTTTAGTTCGACAGGTCCTGTTGGTTCTTTAGCTGTTAGACACTTCCATTTTATATCTAAAAGAGACACAGAAATGAATTCAATGAGTTTGAGATAATAAATCTGCAGTATTCACACATTCATGTTAGCAGAATATTTCTCATCTACCTGAAACTGTTGAGTTACTTTCATTCCAGAAACACTGATCAGTTGAACTGACTTGGATTATGAGTTTTTGTGAGCAGGCTGCACAAACACATTATTAGACTATTAGATAACTATAATCATAAACAAGGTATTAATTGATGTTTATATTATAGGTTAACAAATGCTTTGTTTTAAAGTAACATACTTATCTGACATGAAGCACAACAGATGATCATCAGCCACAGCAGATTCTGCTTTAGATGAGACATAATTCCCAGAGACGACTGCTTGATAGAGACACAAGTGCTGATTTTTTTTTCTCAGACAAAGAACATAAATATATAATATTTTTAAAATTACATTATTGTGCTGAAGTCCACAGTCCAGGAGTTGAGAGAGTTTGATGCATCCACTTATCAAGCTGTTTGATTATGAGCCGCTGGACACTGACATGCATATACCTGTACATGCAAATCATGTGTATTTGCGCTTTAGCTGCAATATTTGGTTATTCAGGTACAGTTCAGGTAACTAGCACTCAGAGTATTAATACTTTACTTTGATAATATGCTAAATATAAAAATAATATGCTAATTTGATAAAGTGCTTTATCAAAATAAAGTGTAACTCAATATGTAAAATATAGAAAGCCAATATTTAACAATAGCAAAAATGATGCCAATAAACGCTACATTTGATTAATGGTTATCTGACGTGTTTTAGATACAGAAAATGTTCTGCATTTGTTCTGATATTTCATGAATAAGTGTGACTGGAAAAATGATTTTGGAGTCAATTCATCATGATTTATAAAAAATATATATTTTATTGACTCAATTAGAAATATAACAAAAAATCATAAGCAAAATAAAACGATTGGATTCACTGTTTCTGACTGTGTGTGTGTTTCACATCCATGTTTGCAAATTTTAGCAAGCTGCTTTATATTATACCCATGCAAATATCTGAATTGCTCTGACACACACATGATCCCACATGGATAATGACACTCAATAAATCAAATATTATCAAACAGAGCATATCAGAGAATTGGAAGTACAATTCAATCCTTCTACAGTATGAGGATTGAACCCCAAGGGTTTTTAGTGAAACTGGCCCTTTTTTGAATCATAATTTTTATTTACATGCTTCATTTTAGTTTAAGATATATAATGTCTGATACAAAGAAATGGTTCTGTCTTAGTTATGCTAGCTATGAATATTTTCCATAGAATTAATGCTGGATTGAGTGATGATTGTGGTGGAGTCTGTGTTTTCTGGATCATCTGAGAAGTGACCCGCGACGTCATTGTGAATGTGGTAGTAATACAGGAAGAGGAAAAACCCTGGGAAAAAAAGATCAGATAAACTGATTTCAAATAATTCAGATACAGTCCTGCATAATTTGTGAGCTGACCAGAAATAATAAAACTCCAATTTATCCTTATTATAAATAAATAAAATAGAATGAATTAGAAATTATTTTTGATATTGATGATGGAAGAATATTCTGGAGTGTTTGTGAGTATTGACCTATTGTGCATTGTGTGTAATCTCTGCATATTGTTCATTTACACCGGCACAAACTAAACAGCAGCTGTCTTTAGCGGAGTCTTTATTGATTGCCTCTACTGATCAAAGCATTCGACCCAGACGTCACCTCCCAATACTAACACAGTCACCCTACCCTTATACCTAACCCTATACCCTTAATGTATTCCTAAAATAAATGTGAAATTATAGCTGATTAACAAGGGTGTCGAAGCACCTAACCCTGATCATAAGCTTAAAACTGATATTTCCTGAAAAATATCCCTCAAATCTGATTGGTTGATTGCAATGTTGTTCCAGCAGAAGCATCTTGTACTTGGTGAAATCATGCTCATCATACTAACACGCCCCCTAGTAAGTAAATGTGGTCATTAATATTAATATTGTCAACAGGCTCATAGCTCATAAAAAAATGGACTTTCCTTTTTCATTGGAAATTTGGCAGTCACTGTGTGTTCGCCAAAGCTAAAGATTTGAGCTTTTAATATATGTATACTGTATATGCATTATTAATTTCACTTAGTCTGCAAATCTTTATTTGAATGTACTAATTAACTTTTTTATATATAATATTTAAATATCTCCTTCCCTCTCCCATCAGCCAATCACTCTGTGCATAGTTAATAAGCATACTGACATCATCCATAGCAATGAGGTCAACCCCGCCCTTACTTTTACCGTAAGACTTCTCTCTATACCTTGGTAAAAGTTTGTCTCAGCTGTTTTGTGAATAGGTTCTAATTTACTATTTTAACTCTTAGCTATAATCTTTTATTGCTATTTAGGAGAACTCCTAGTGGTAAGATCAAATATTTTGTGAAAATGGTCCCAGATGCACTGCTGCATGTCATGTTTCTCACCCTGTAACGAGTTCAACACGGTGAATATGTAATATGAGGGAATGAGCATCGCTCCATAACTGAAGAACGCCACAGACCACGTCAGACCGAAGAGCAGGAACAAACTTAACACCATCATCAGCTGCTTTCTGAACGTCATTCTCTTGCCCTCAGTCGCTCTTAAGCATCTGGCCTGAATGATCTTAGTGACGATCGTGATGAAGATTCCTGTGGTGAAGATGAAAACTAAAGCGTAGTAGCCGATGTTCACTATGTAGTGAATGTAAGGATTTGTAATCCAGCACCTTGTTAGAAAAGAATCAAATATAAGAAGACAATCAGTAGACATTCAGAAATGCACTCATTTGTGACATCAGAACAACTTACATTCGTGTGATTTTTCCAGATGTTGTGTTTATGATCACTGCTTCATATCCTCCTACAGAAACAATTACTACGACTATCAGAGCCGGGCACCCTGAAAACACACAATGGAGACAATGGTTATTATTGTAAAAACTAAACCTAAAGCATAAAAAGCTAGAAAAATAATTAAGTTGCCAAAGCATGATTTCTCATTTTCATTTAACCTGATATACAAAAAAAGATCAATTTCATTCACAAAAAAGGATGTATGTAAAAATACTAATACTAATACTACAAAAAATCTAACATTTTTAAATGAAATAAAAATGATTTCAAATAATAAAAAAGCTGATAGTATCTCAGTGATATGAAATGAAGTGTTCAGCCTCTGAAGATTAGAAGATGCTGTATTGTAGTGTTACATCAATGTGAATGAGTTAGGTCAGAAGTCGGATCATATTTTAAAATATGTAATGTAAGGGGTTACTTTCTAACAAAATCAGTTAGAGTATAGTTGGTAAGCAAAACTACCCAGCACTTAAAATTATATATTTTTGTGAACTCTTTTGAAGATTAATAGGTTTTCTTCCTTCATTCTCAGAAAAAAAGGAACACAAGCTGTTACTCTGACAGCACCCTTCCAAAAGGTACACTAGTGTACCTTATTTAACCTTAAAGGCTGCATACTATAGTACTTCAGTATACATATTATGACCTTTAGAAAGAGTACTGCCCCAGTGACAGTTTTTTTCTACCATTTCTTTCCGATTCTCACCCCAACTCACCCCAGCCCAACACGGTGATCTTCCTCATGTAGTTTGTGATGGTGACGTTCTGTCTGATGAGCCATAAGTACATATGAAGAGCTTGAATGAAGAACCAGGTGAATGTGGCCAGCATGGAGTAATGCAGGAGCAGCGCTATGAAGACACACGCAGCGTTGTCTTGTGTGTTAGCGACGCTCTCGTTTGACAAAAACGAAGCATTCAGTAGAAACAAAGCCACAAACATGTTCATCAAGATCTTCGTGGCCTGGTTTGATTTGGCTTTCCTATTAAAACACAAAACAACTGTTCTTGTAGACTAGGCAACGCTTTACAGCAAACAAAACTATATATGAAGATACTCTACCGTAACAGGAAGTGCATGAATAAAGCGACGAACAGAAAAAATATGGAGATGCCGCAGCCGATAGAAGAGATATAAGTCAATGATTCCTGGTCCTTCAATGCTTTATTTTTATTTGCATCAGACTGAGGAAACCCAACGAAACACACAGATCAGCTGGAGGATTTTCAAAACCATTTGGTGTTTGTATAGCAATAATCTTGTTAGCAAGTTTTAATTTTAATTTAATTGAATTTGAACTATTTTGTCATCTAAATGTTCACTAACATATAGAACTTGTGACACAAAAAGTGATATTGATTTAATAGAGCTTTTTCAATTGAAGTATAATTATGAAAGTGTAAGTTCTTCTCACCATCAGCACTGCAAAGAACGTCAGATGTGAGCAGGAGCACTTGATGGTGTTCAAACGTTCGATTATATCTGTCTCACAGCCAGACGTCGTCCAATTAAGTTCTCCTTCAAAGAAAAGAGATAGAATTTAAATTATTTGAAACAAACTGAATTGTTGACTGGACCCGATCAATGCAGTCATTAATTAATATACCTTTTCCATCCCATGAACGGCAGGATGCCTCACTGACCTGTCAGAACATGTTTGATTTTTACTTTATTTTTGACATTGTCTGTTCATTGTAATAAAAACAGTTCTGCAACAAAGCCTTCATTACCGGATCTTTCTGTTTACTGAACATCTCAATATTGTCAGTAAGGTTGGAGATATTGGCTCTCATTGTTATTCCATAAACCTCATTGTTCAAAACAGTCTGGTTTTTAGTTTGATTCTAAATGAGGAACCAAAAATAAAGCAGTCGTTAATCGAATATAATTTTATATGAACGCAGCTGATCAGTAAACACCAACCAAAGAAGCAATTCACCCAAAACATCTCATATGCTGGATTCAGCTCAATTCATAACACCAGAACAACTTGTAATTTTAAATACCTTGTTTCTCATATTCATGAATCGTAGAAATGCAATGAACGCACATCCACGGTTCTCCAGTCGTGATTTATTCACTGCTTCACTGGGAATCTTTACAGCCCAAGAAAAGTTTCCATTCGGGATACTTTCACAGTCAACAACCTGTAAAAGAAATTTAACACTGATTAATAAAGAATCCTAAGTTAGATAGACCAATGTACTGTTAGTCTTACGCTTATCCTGCTCAGATTTGATGAGAAGCACAAGTCTTTGGTTGCTGTGTTCTCATCATGTATTTGGAGAAGACCTGTAGCATTCCCCATGACAATCTCTGCATTGCTTATACTCTTATTTTCAATTTCTTCCATGTTAGACTCCAGTTCTTCCAAGGAGTCTCTGCAAATTTGATTTAATCGCTTTAGTACACTGTAGTAGAGTTACCTGGAGTCACAGATAATCACACACTTACGATGCATCTGAGGGCTGAACATATTCATCCTCTTCATCACCTGATGGACAGTTCCATTTAATAACTAAGTGAAAAACAGAGAGTAATTACATGACTTTCAGTCATCACAGATAATAAAAATGCTTTCAGATGATAAATATGTGATGTTAGCAGTATATTTCACATCTACCTGAAGCTGTTGAGCTACTGATGTTCCAGAAACACGGATCTGTTGAGTTTACTGAGCTGGCTGCACAAATAAACATCATGAAATCATCATCAGGATATGATGTAACAATTTATGACATGCTATCAAGCTTAAAAATGTCAAAATGTAGATCTTTTTTAATTCATTTTCTAATGTTCATAACACAAGATATTGATATATCTCTTTAACTGTAATTATTTAAGGTAACATACTTATCTCACACGTAGCATAACAGATGATCGTCAGCCACAGCACCTTCTGCTTTTGTCCAGACATTTTTCCCAGAGATATCAGTCTGAAAGAGGCAGGCTTTGGAAATAAATCTTAAATCCCAAGTAATTGTATTATTACATCCTTGAGATAAAGTGCACTGTCCAGGAGTTGAGAGAGTTTGAAGCTGGAGCCGCTGGACACGGTCATTCAGTTCATCTGAAAACATGCAAATCATGTTTCTGGCTTTACCTGGGAATTTTATTATCTGCTTACAGAGAACTATGTAAATGTAGCAAATCAATGTTTATATTTAGTAAACGTAGCAACAAAGTGTCAATTAAAGCAGAAGATTTATTAGAGGCTGTAGACAATTAACAACATTTGCATTCAGATTTCCACACAGGAAATGTACATAGAAACAATGTAATATGTTTCTTTACAATAAATGGCACTTTTTTTTTTTATTATTTACTCATCAAATGAGTGACGTTCACATATTTACAAGTTACAAGTGAATACATGTTTTTGGAGCCATTGAATGTCCATCATGATGAAGATTTATCAAACCACATGAGCAATATAACAGAGCCTCTGTAGGTATAAATCATTAAATATTGCCGAAATCATCAGCTGATTCTTTGTTTGTTGTGTTTTCAGTAAACAAATATGTTCCACATCCGTGTTTGTGGATTTGAGTAAGATGCCATGCAAATGTATGAATCCACAGGCTCAGGTTCAGTCAAGTTATAAGTGTGAAAGTTATAAGTTATGTTTTTTAAGAAATGTTCAGTGACGTTTGATTCTGCCTGACACACACATGATCACACACTTGCATTGCTCAATAAGTCTAACAGCAGTCATATCAGTTCATTCAGAGATTTGAAAGCATAATTAAATACTTAATTTACTGTGACCATATTATACAATAATGTGAAACAGTTCTTTCTTGTTCTGAAGTAACGGTTGTCTTTGTGTTGTCTTGAGCTTGATTTTGGTGAAAATACACAGTTTCCCCTTTAACAATTACATTTCAGTTTAAGAAATCAGAAATTAAGAAACTCTGACACAAACAAAGCCTTCTGGCTTAAATATTCTAGTTATGAATATTTTCCACAGCAGTCTGTGCTTTCTGGATCATCCGAGAAAGTCCTTGCAATGTCATTGTGAATGTGATTGTAATACAGGAAGAGGAACTGAATTATCAGAGAAACTTTTTTCAAATACATTTCAGATATAATTAGTGAGTAGGATGACTGAATCTGTGACAAAAAATAATCAAACTTTTGGTCAAATGAATCACAGAGCTCCTTTGCACGAGTTTGCACTTCCTCGTAGTAAAGAATATATATAGCAGGTTTGGCATGCTTTCTGGGGAGTCCAGTGGACCCTGAGCCCTACTGGTTTTACCCGTAGCGAGGGTGAGACTATTCATTATGTTTCATGTTTTATACCTGACGTTTATATTCTACAGTAAATATGTATTGTTGTTGTATTGTAGTTTATAAAGGATAATTCATTAATAAAAAAAAACATCAGAACAACTTACACAGAAATGATAACTACGACTATCGAAGCTGGACACGCTGAAAACACACAGAGAGAAGGGTAATTTTAGTGAAATAAACCTAAATCCATTAAAAATACTTATTTCACTTCAGCTAGTTGCTAAAGCTAACTTTTCCATTTTTATTTAATGTATTAATAATAACAAAAATGATGACATTCAATATTTAAATAACAACAAAAAACGTATTCAAAATATTAATATAAAGTAGCAGTGTCTCAGTGCTCATGTAACCCCTACAAGATTTCAGGGTCACTGACATTCAAATAGAACATAAAATGGTTGCAGTAGCTAGTAAATTCCGCTAGGGGGCGGTTTCTCTTGTGAGTGATATAAGATAATCTGTGGAAGAAGTAGAGACTCTCGCTAAGGAAAGAACGGAGAAAAGATCT
>JAUMHQ010000013.1:550069-564166 GCA_032361165.1 Enteromius paludinosus | reverse complement strand
CCTGCTGCAGTAACTCCCTAACAACTGCATAGCAACACCCTGGCAACATTCAAATGTAGTAACGCTCTGGCAATGACTCACTGTGGTAACTCCCTAACAACTGCTTGGCAACATGTTAGAAAACACTCTGAAAACCTCAACTAACAGCAATATCCTGGTAACTACCTACCATAATAACTCCCTAGCAACTGCATTGCAACACCCTGGCAGCAACCTGCTGCAGTAACTCCCTAACAACTGCATGGCAACACCCTGGCAACATTCAAATGTAGTAACGCTCTGGCAATGACCCACTGTAGTAACTCCCTAACAACTGCTTGGCAACATGTTAGAAAACACTCTGAAAACCTCAACTAACAGCAATACCCTGCTAACCTGCCATACCTACCATAATAACTCCCTAGCAACTGCATAGCAACACCCTGGCTACAACCTGGTGCAGTAACCACTTAGCAACTATATAACAATGCCCTGGCAACAAGCTACTGCAGTAACTCCCTAGCAACATGCTAAAACACACTCAAAACACCTTGGTGACTGCATAGCAACACCATAGCAACAACCTACTGTAGTAACTCCCTAGTACCTGCATAGCAACCCCCTGGCAACAAGCTACTGCATGTTCCCCTTAGGAAACTGCATGTGTAGTTAACTCCCTAGCAACTTTATAGAAAGCCATGGCAATAACCTATTGTAGAACTCCATGGCAACCGCATAGCAATGCCCTGACAACAAGCTACTTCAGTAACTCCCTAGCAAATCCATAGCAACGCAAAACATATAAACAGTGAAACCAATTCAAAACACCTTAGCGACTACAAAGCAACACCCTGGCAACATTCAAATGTAGTAGCTCTCTCAAATTCTATTTAAACTCTATAGCAACATAACCCACTCAAAACACTTAAACGGCTGCATAGCAACACCCTGGCAACCGCTCAAAACACTGGTTGGTATTTCTCCATTCACATTTTCTGCAAGAATGTGAAAATATACTGTTTAAATCATTCAAATCCTGCAACAACAAAAAAAAAATAGCTAAGCTGAAGTGAATCAGCATCACGTCACCGGTGTTAATAGACTCCATCAAACGCTAACATGGTCAAGATGGCACTGGTGAGTCACGCTCATAAAGCACTGCTTAGTGTCCTGCAGCGAGAGAGAGTGTGTTCATTTCCTCTCACTGAGTGTCAGTCGCTCGTTTGGGGTTCTGGATTGCTGTCTAATCTGCATTTGCATTCCTACGGTTCGTTTCAGCTCGTCCCTTTTCCCTGAATCCCACCGGCTCCGTCGGACCCCCGGGCCTCCCCCCTCCCATGGCCGTGCGTGACAGTAGCCTGCTGAAAAGTGGAAATGATTCTAGTAAACAGTGATTAGCTCCAGACCGGGATCGGCTCGTCCGCCGTGAGACCTGCATCCACACGCTGGCGGCTGCCAAGTCCTCGACCTCCCCGACCCTGCAGGGTCACAGCCAGCCTTTCACAGCCAGGTTAAAGAGAATAATGGCTAGCAAACACGACAGCCTCACGCAACACACACACTCTCGCCGCAAAGCTGGCTCTGATTAGAGCGGACGCTGATGTGAGAGACCATATGTGAATCACGGGATTCCAGAGGACTCTCCCGTACGGAGAGAGGTGATGGGGGTTTGGCAGTGCTGGACTCTGATAGTAACACTACAAACCCAGCGTCATCAAAATAACATTTGATATTTTATGTAATGACATAAAGTATTATGGTGTATTAAATAAAAATACTAAAAAGCTTGTTGCTGTGCTTTATATGTCGAGACACAGACACATAAATGCTTACACAAGATATCGCAAAATGTAAAAAATCCTTGATTTTTGATGATGGTACATTAAAGTATTGCTGAAAAGTCAATTATTAACTTTGAATTCATGTTTTG
Organism: Enteromius paludinosus; assembly: GCA_032361165.1. NCBI lineage: Eukaryota > Metazoa > Chordata > Actinopteri > Cypriniformes > Cyprinidae > Enteromius > Enteromius paludinosus. The sequence continues at coordinate 562,257 of JAUMHQ010000013.1, read as the reverse complement.
TTGTTATTTATATATTTAGTCATTTAGATATATTTAGATGTTATTGAACAAACATTATTTTATTATATGTATACTGTTTATACACAGAATATTAACTAATACCACACCAATATTATAATATTGTTACATTCTTGATGTTTGATTATCTAATATAATGGATTATGATCAATTAAAACATTAGTTTAAAGTTTAGTGGCTGTGGTTTACTTTGCAAATATTACAAATTCAATCAAAATCCTGAGCTTTAAAAAAATTCAATGAAATGAAAATGTGAGATCTATGAGAACTGCACGTTTTTAGATTTAAGATGATAGATAACACTTAACAAAGGTTATAATATTTGCAGATTCCTTGTTATTCATGAGATCATAATGCACTATAAAGAGCATTTTAATGAATGCATTCAAATCTTTTTATAGTGGATTAAACATACCGTTTTATTTTATTATGTGTACCGCTTACACATAGATATTATTAACCGAGTCAGTTTATTGCTCACTAGTACCTCCTCTCTATAGTGTTCCCTGAACAGTGCACAATGAAATCTAAGCTTGTTTCTGTGAAGATGTTTATTCTCTCCTAGGGAGCAAAAACAGTGGGCTCCCAAATCCAAGTGGATTGGAACTGATTGTATTTGGCAGCTTCTCCTTCCTCTCTTCTCAGGGAAGGAGGCACATCTCATTTTTGTGGTGGTATGCATCCAGGAAAGTGTACTATCAGCAAGAAATCAATGCTACTGTCTCTCTGACTCTAGAAATGCTGCAGCGCTGAAATTAGGGTCATTAGATCCCTGCAAAAATAAACTCCTCCTGGTGAGGAAACAAGGAACATTTATCTCTTGCCTGGCGCTCAGAAGAGTAACGTTTTGCATCAAGAACATTCAGTTCTATTGCCTAAATCTTGAGATTTCAGAGAACATCTTTCTCACTGATGGACGAGCTGCAAATATGAATGAGAAAATACCAATGTAACTTCCATTTAATGCTCTTATGATAGAAACTGAGTCTGTACAAAGAGACCAAACAGCAAATGAAAAACTAAATGCATATACACATGCAACTAAATCATCATTAAACTTTTAAGGACACTTAACCCTCAGGATGTGCTTTCTTACAGAATAAAGTGCCTATTGGTGTATTCTGAGAGAATCTGCTTTAGCGCACGTTATGAAGGCATGCTTGCAATTAAGCCCATCTCTCAATGACTGCATACCCAAAAACACATGTGAAAATTTATCCTGAAATTGTGAGAGGAAAATAGCCGAGAGAGACCCTGGCGTGATTTACGATGAGATCAGAGACCCCAGAACATGATGCACCATCGACATGTGAACACAACATCAAATTATGCTCTTAAAGATCATTTACAAACTTCATTGTTTCACTGTCTTTTAAAATGTGGACATTTGTACTAAAAATCAATTGTTTGTTCTCAGAGATCAAATTTGTATTGACATAAATTATTTTGCAAGGATTTATTATAATAACTTTGTGATTGTGCAATCATCTAATCGTTTTACAGTATGCATGATTAATTTTAATGTCTGTTATGACATGAGATGCTATTTCATACTGACATTCATGTTCGTTATAAATTATGATGATTATAATATGCGCAGGCATTGCGCGGTTTTTTAATGTCTCGTCGTGTTGTATAACTCCATGCATGCATACCTTTCCATTTTTAAGGTTTATGTAAAGTGGGTCTGCAAAACAGAGCGTCTTTTTATTACGAAACATTCCCCAAGACAAAAGTCTGGGAACCCGTCGATGATTGCATCAAGCCTAAAATAACATTTTCGTAATCCTGTGCAAACCAGAGCAGAAATAACGATTACAAGTGTGCGCAAATAAAGAGATGCAAAGAGTTCAGCTGAGGCAGAAAAAAAGGGTTTAATGCATCACTTTAATGCATCAGTTTATCACTATTTGACGACTGGCACAAACCGCAAGAGTTTTGCACAATTGAGTCTTATGCCTCTCCGCCAACGATAATCAGAAAAACCCCGCGGAGAGCGCGTGCAAATTAAACAAAAGATGATGTACGCACTATTTCCAGACGTTTTCCCGGCGAAGAGAACCGCTTGCGCGCTCTGATCTCCGCGTTCAGCTGCAACCAGACGTTCAGAGCTTCTAACGGAGTCCCTGCGGCTTCCACAAGGGGAGGAGTGAGACTATCATCGGGTCCTGCCCCCTGTGCTGCAAACATATATAAAAGACATGGGTCCATCCAAGCAGCTCACAAAACCCTGTCAGCTTAACCTGGAAAATTAAAGAGAGTGGAAAACTCTAAATTAGTGCATGCAGATTAATTAAAACAGACTGTACTTGCAACCGAGAGAGTTAGTTCGCATTCATTTTGCATGCAAACAGAAGTTGAGTAATTTTTTATTTTTTTTATGGATGCTTATATTTCTCTCTATATTTAGCATTATTTGAACAGAATATCATTAGAAGAATAAAAGTGCATCTGAAGAATGGCTCTGACTGAAGCTGAGTTGGAGAGCGGCAGCATCATGAAGGAATGGGGAGGACAGGTTCAGCCGGCTTTGATAGCATCCTTCATCATCCTCTTCTTTCTGGAGGCCTGCCTTTGGGTCAGAAATCTGACGATCAGGAAACGGCTCCCAGGCCCGTTCGCCTGGCCCTTGGTGGGCAATGCCATGCAGCTGGGACAAATGCCACACATCACCTTCTCCAAGCTGGCAAAGAAGTACGGAAACGTCTACCAGATCCGACTCGGGCGAAGCGACATCGTGGTTCTGAACGGAGACGCGGCCATACGCAAGGCGCTCATCGAGCACAGCACCGAATTTGCCGGGAGGCCGAACTTTGTGTCCTTTCAGATGATTTCCGGCGGCCGGAGCATGGTGTTCAGCAGTTACAGCAAACAGTGGAAAGTGCATCGTAAAGTAGCGCAATCAACCTTGAGAGCGTTCTCGATGGCGAACACTCAAACCAGACAGACATTCGAGCAGCACGTTGTAGGAGAAGCCATGGATCTCGTCCAGAAGTTTCTACGGCTCAGCGCCGACAGACGAAGCTTCAATCCTTCGCATGATCTCACCATCGCAGCCGCAAACGTAATCTGCGCTCTTTGCTTTGGGAAACGCTACGGACACGACGATCCCGAGTTCAGGACTCTTCTGAGAAGAGTGGAAAAGTTTGGCGAAACCGTTGGCGCCGGGAGCCTGGTGGACGTCATGCCCTGGCTGCAGTCGTTTCCCAATCCAGTCCGAAGCGTTTATCATAACTTCAAGCTCATCAATGAAGAGTTCTTCGCTTATGTGAAGGACAAAGTGGTGCAGCATAGAGACACGTACGACCCGGAGGTCACCCGTGACATGAGCGATGCAATCATTGGCGTAATTGAGCACGGGAAAGAGAGCATGCTGACTAAAGACTTTGTTGAGTCTACAGTCACTGATTTAATCGGAGCAGGACAAGACACCGTGTCAACAGTCATGCAATGGATACTTCTTCTATTAGTCAAATACCCATCAATCCAAACCAAACTGCAAGAGCAGATCGATAAAGTAGTCGGCCGTGACAGACTCCCATCAATAGAAGACAAAATCAATCTAGCCTACCTGGATGCCTTCATCTACGAAACCATGCGCTACACCAGCTTCGTCCCCGTCACCATCCCGCACTCCACCACCTCAGACGTCACCATCGAAGGTCTCCACATCCCCAAAGACACCGTGGTGTTCATCAACCAGTGGTCTGTCAACCACGACCCCCAGAAGTGGCAGGATCCTCACGTCTTCGACCCGTCGAGATTCCTGGACGAGGCCGGAGCTCTGGATAAAGACCTGACCAACAGCGTGATGATCTTCTCTATGGGGAAGAGACGATGTATTGGCGATCAGATCGCCAAAGTGGAAGTTTTCCTCATCGCTGCCATGTTAATCCACCAACTATCTTTCGTGCACGACCCATCACAGGACTTGAGTTTAAACTGCTCTTATGGGTTAACACTGAGGCCATTTAAGTATAAAATCTCTGCCAAACCCAGAGGAAGCGTATTAAATGAAGAATAAATTAGTGTGTATGCTCTGACATATCACATTGTGCAGAATAAGGTATGTTAAACTTTATTTACCAGTGAACTATAAATACAGTTAATTTTCTGTGTAGAATAACGTATGACTAAATCTAAATATTTTCAAATCAAAAGTAACCAAAGAAAAAGGGCCAAAAGGAATAAAAATGGTGTAAGCAGGGTTTCATAAGACTTTAAAACAATGTTTTTACAGAGATTTAAATTGCTTAAATTTATTTTAAAATGTACTACTTTTAAAAATGTCAGTTTCTTTAAAAAATATGCAAACATTTCCCATTTACAATATATATATATGTGTGTGTGTGTATACATATATATATATATATATAAAGCACAGACATACAGTATATATTTAGAAAATATTTACATATGGTAAAAACGCATATATTTATATTCATATAATTTATATTATATATACATATTTACTATATAACCATGATATTTTGCATGCATTCCTCTGTTTTTCTAGTTTTATAAGTTTTATAAGCCTGTCATTTTTAAAAAAGGTGTTGAAAAATGATTCATAAATGTGACTTAAAACAGGTTTTTTTGATGTAAATAAAATGCATTGTTGACTACAACAGCGTGCATTTCAATAAATGAAATATTTATATTCATGCTCACTAAGTTGCTCCAAATACAGTCACGCTTTGCTGGCCACATCTGCTGGTTTGCTGAACAAACACACATACACACATATTAATAAAACGCTGCTTGTCGGTCATGTAAATTAGAAGTCTTAATGTATTTGCTAATTTACTTTTCCGTAGCACCTTTTCACACACACACACACACACACACACACACATACAGACACAAACGTGCAAATCTGCTTTGCGGCCCACATGCGCGGCGGAGGGAGTCTCAGAGGGAGTCTTACATTTACACTGGTTAATTCATAGCAGACACACGCTGCTTTCCTCTCTCGCTTCCTCTCATGACACCGCAGAGCTCTGGAGCGGGGCCAGGGTGTTATGGGCCACGCAGGGAAGCCACAGTACATGCCCCTGATTTACTGCAAACCACACACGCAAACGCACACTCACGAGAAACGTCTTTCTGATCAACCTCCCCATTGAAAAACGGCTGTCTCCAGGATGCCCCCGTCACTGGCCTCTGGATTTGCTGCGGGCTCGGCTTTAAAAAAAAACCCACACAAACTGTACCATCACCTATGTTTTGACCTCACACACAGATGAGTGACTCTCACGGAAGGGTCATATTTCACCCCAAAATAAAGAGAAATATTGTTTTGCATCTATAGATACAACTGGCAATTGTTCCCAATACAGAAAAAAACTTTGCGTTACAATATTTTTGTGTTTAAACCGTTACAACAAATACTACAAAACATTTTGAGGTGGAATATGAGCTTCATGCAAGCACACAGCAGATGATGTGAAGCTAACAACTGCATTGTTTTGGACAGAAGTGCACTTTAAAACAGGAAAACACTAATGGCTGCATTTCAAACCATCAAAGACAGAAAACATCCTCCCTTCTCATCTAGACTCACACGCTCACAAGAGACCCAGCAACCACACTAGATTATATAAATCTATCGTAATCACTTTATTATAATTTCCACTGCATGTGTACTTGCGTTATTATTGAGCGTCATAATTATAGCTCAGTTAAACTTTATAGTGCTTATTCTTCACACTAAAGAAAGCTGTAGAGAAAGAAATGTGTAAAACATATTGAGAACAGTGTCGAGTTTGATATCAATAGTGAACTGAGTTTCTAAAAGCGCTCTGAAATGTACACTTGCTCAGGCAAAATACTCTTACCTTGTCACTTTTGCAAACCTTTGTGTTTTTCCTCAACAAAGGGACCAGTAAGAAACCGTATCATATTCAAAGTTTATGACATAGAGTTTTGTTTTATCAGCATTAACTCTACACTCTCAGAAATAAAGGTACAAAAGCTGTCACGGGGCGGTAGCCGGGGTACCTTTTCAAAAGAGACATGTTTGTACCTATTAGATTCAAATATGTACACTTGAAGTACTAATATGTATCGTTAAGGTACCACAATGGACTCTTTTGGTACAAAAAGGTACCTTTTGAAAAGCTTTTGTACCTTAATTTCTGAGACAGTATGTTATGCTAACTGATCATTTTAAGCTGTTAGGATGAGTGTTGAATTTGTAAATTACCCTGTTGATAAAGTTTGCCAAAACTTGGCATATTTAGATGATTTGTGTCACAAAACCATGTGTAACATCAGTTTTACGAACAATAAAATTAAGGTTAAAAAAAAAATACAAAAACGCCTAGTGCATAAACTTATTTTATTATACTAGAAACATGAAATGTTCCAACACATCCAATATATTCAGACCGATATCTCATAAACATCTCGTCTTAATTAAAATTTCTTAAGTCGTGAGTTGGAACATCCTAAGGCTTTAAGGCAGCGTATGACAAGCTTGGAAAAGCTATCTTTGGTAGCGCGAAGCAATGCCAGTCGCGCGAACACTTGCCAAAAACAGCAGGGACGTGGTGCCAAATCCCAGTGACTCAACACTTCTGTTCTGAGAATTATCACACATCCGTGTTGCCCTAAATCACTCCTCCGCTTACAGATGATGAGGCAATTCCCATGGGAAGTGACTTTTTCGATCCAAAAGACTGAAGCCAATGGGCCCGACAGCTTAATAGATAGATGTGCAATAGTATACAATTATTCTGCAGCTGCGGGAGGCAGATAAAGCAGCTTTCTGGGAAGCGTGTACGTTTTAGAGTTTTTCCTGATTTAGAAAGCCAAAACACACACTCTTATACACATTTAATGTGATTTAAACCAGAGCAGAGATGGTGTAAGACATGGCTGACTTCTGGAAAATGTGTGAACATTACACTTGTGCTTGTTAAGTCAATCAACGCAAGGACGAGTGCACATCAGCGTCTATTCAAGATCTCACAGGGAAATATTACACAATCTGTACACTTTTTAGTCAGTGTTGAGGGGGATGCCTTATAAGTCATGCAAGTAATCAGATTACGTTTTCAAGTAACTAGTAAAGTAATGCAATACTTTTTTGTGTTCATTTCAATTGCACGAAAACACATTCAGAATTCCTCAAAATTAATAACATTTTTACATTTGCCAAAAATATTACATTTAAGAAAAAAAACAAGTAGGCCTCATCCAAATTTAAAAAGGAAGTGCAAATAACACTTAAAAAGCAATTCACGTCAATAAAAAACATTTTCCCCCAGTTTCACAGACAATGCTTAAGCCTAGTAATGTAAATCTGAGCTGTTTCAAGTGAAAGAAACTTGCAGTGAGTGATCTTAAAACATGTCAGTGCCATTGTTTTATCTTAAAGTGCACCCCAGTAATTCTTTTTTCTGAGGCATGTTTATAAAAATGACTTAAAAGTTCTAATTGAACTATGACTATAATCCTGGCTTAGGCTAAGTCCTGTCTGTGAAACCGGGCTTTTAAGTCACACTTATGAATAATTGTTAAACATCTTTTAAAACACATATTTGTAGTTATTTATGAGTTCTTACATAGTATGATAATGCATTTTAAAAAGAAACTTGGTTCTTTTATTGTCACAACAGAACAGATGAATATCAAAAGTTCTGATGAATAAAATGTATGAAAATAGAAACTTTAGATATGAAACTTTAAAGTCCTTTGAACAAAAACACAATAACAACAACAACCAAATCAAAGTTACAAGTAATGGTGTTTCGTCCGTTTTTATTTTATTTTTGAAATATTCATCGGCCATTATAAATGCCGATACCGATAGTTTGGAAAATGCCTAATATCGGCCTGCCGATAAATCGGTTGGGCTCTAATGTAATATCAAATTACATTTACATTTATTCATTTAGCAGACGCTTTTATCCAAAGCAACTTACAGGTGGGAAAACAGCAAGCAATTAGTAAGTTTTAGGGTGTAACGCAATATTGTATGCATTAATTCGTTTATAATAATTGAATGAAGCCTACCTAAAGAAAATCAGAATCCAGTTGTTGGCGGTGCAAAAACAGTCACTGAAGGCCGAGTCTCTAATCTAAATGTTTGCAAGATCGTGGTTTAAATGTTTTTCCTTGCCATGAAAGAGCAGGAGCTCATAAATGCACCAACACACCCTCATAAACAAACATACAGGCATGAAAAGTGTCCGTTCACACGCATCTTTTACCTGCAGGCCCTCAAGCGAAGAGGGTTTATGTGAGAGAGAGACTGTAGACCAGTAACAATCACAGACGGACTACGTTCATCCAAGAGCTCCGCAGTCAAATTCCCCGGACTACAAACAAATCAGCCGCACATTGCTTCAATAACGCTCGTTTGTTTCTCATCAGTTTTACAAGAGAAGCAGCCAGATCTGTCAGAGATGCCAAGCGCGTTTGACCGACGTCTACAGCAAAGCCATATAAACAAAAATATGTCTGTTAACCAACATGATTTTTATGTACTTTTATGCATATCTTTATTGAGCCCTCTCAGATATTTACATCAATTGATTCAAGACCCAAAAAAAGGCAGAAAAATGCTTTCAAATGTGAAGAGATACGTGATGCATTTAATGCAAATTAGATTAATTGGCCTGCAAAATGAGTCTAATGCAACATCAGAGGTAACATAAACCCTGAGAACACTGAGCAGTGTTTCGAAACATTTCTAAAATGTAGCAATTTTCTTGTAGCGATTATAACATGATTACATGAACTTACATAGACAGCTGATACCTAAAAACATTAAATAAGTTTGATTTGTTGAAGGCTTTTGCCAAATACTCCAACTGGAAAGCCTAAAAAGGGATATTTTGAAAAGTCGAATAACTGTACCAAGATGGCACAATGTTTTAGTTTTCTTTCTTTTTTCTATCGCTTACGTACTAAATCTTTACTTATCACACTGTTTCTGAAAGAAGCAGAAGCACCAAATCATACAGCATCGACATACGACATTACAGCATCACATTTGCATGTCGTCCAATGTCAGTCATGTACATCTGTTTGCTTCTCTTCTATTCTCAGAGCTCACAAACTGGACTTTAATACAGCTGCATCCCAGTAAAGCTTTATCATTTACATATTTTTCCCTTGACAAACTATAAAACCAGCACAATACAGAATACAGCCCATAAAAGTCTCTGCATCTCACAAAATCACCATTTATGTTAGACTAATAATTCAACATATTTTGGGCTAATGCAATTCAATGTTTGATTTTAAAAACACTATTCTTGTAGAAGAAGTAATTGCTGTCCAGTGCGCTGTAAAATATGGGCCCTGTAGTAAAATCAGTCAAGAACCACTCTGGATGAGAAAGTGAGACAAAATTAGTCGTAGCCAACTTTGCTCAAACTCACACGCTACTCGCAGTCACTGGAATTACCGGCAATGAGATTCCATTACCACAGCAATTCAAAGCTTTCCATTCATGAGAAACACACACACACACACACACACACACACAGTAAACAAGAACACAGCTCTCCAAGCAGAGGGATGTTCCTGGAATTGTGGTTAAGCTCATCTGGAAAAGTAATAGGCGGATGATAGCTCGATTCACATGGAACATAAAATAATTTCCCTCCATAGTATTACATCAGCAAGTGACAAACAAGAAAACACACCAATTAAGTGCAAGAAAATGTGTTTGGGAATAGGGAACATGGAGATGGAAAATCAGCGGAATCGTCTCAGGACTGACATCAATATCCAACGATCAATCCCACCTCGTAAAATAAAAACGAGAATGTATTTTATTACCGTTATGATGGGTGTGTTCAGTACCACAGATTCATTTTGGCCCGTTCAGACATGGGTTGCATTTGCATCAAAATCAGCCAAATTGTTTATGAAACACGTGAAGGTTTCTGATCTGATTAATAACAGGTGTTTCTGTGCAGGTGCAGATCTCATGTGGACCTGTGAATTAATCTGAAATTACAGTTTTTTGCAGTAAATCTTTACTAGTCACACAGTTTGTGAAAGCTGACTCTCATACAGCAGAAGCACACACTAATTCTCAGCCTTTCACTCCAAAAAACATTTTTGGATTATGATTATTATATTATTATTATTGGATTCTTGTGTACAGTTTTGAAAAGAACAAGTGTGTGTGTAAAAAATATAACATGAGAAACACTTAGTTTTTGAAGCAATACATTCAAGAAACTATTGACGCTTTCTTACCATCATTAATGCCACTTTCACTGCGATTTATCTTATTTTTGGCCTCTTTTATGCTAGCAATTATGGCTTCTTTTCTTTTCCATGACCCATTTGTCTTTATAGCGTCTTTGAGAATTTGCCTCTATCTACAAAATAAGAACTTAAGTTGCTTTGATGTGGCTTTTCTGTTGATCTGGCAAACATGAAGACCACACGCATCATTTGAAGTGGCCTTGTGAGACGGAGTCGGCTGGTATAGAGCCGTGGAGAACTTCATTGCTCAGTTTTTACCTGATACTTTCATAAATGTTCATCATTCAGTGATGTACTCTATTGAGCATCAGAATCATGATTTGAAGTCTGCTTACATCCCTCTTAAATGTGTTCCTGGAGCACAAACGCATCAGCACCAGCACAGGTGTATTTGTAACAACAGCCAAAAATATATACAGTAGCATGGGTAAAAACGATTATTTTTTGCCAAAAATCATGAGGATTTTAAGTAAAGATCATGTTCCATGAAGATATTTAGTAAATTTCCTATCATAAATATATCAAAACTTCCTTTTCCTTTGATTAGTAATATGCTATATGAGATATTGCTAGTAAATTTCATAATTTACTATAATGTATTTTATTTACAACTTTAGTAAAATTTCATTTCTTTCTTTTATTTTCTTTTTTTTACAGCTTATATTTAATTCAGATTCTATTCGCAGATTGGACACTTCTATTGTGTATAGATGTGTTTGTATCAAATTGACACCTGACCATATCTGTGTGTTTGTGTATATATAGATTTTGAAATCAGTCATGCTTTAATCTTTCTGACATCATAAGAGCATCATTTAAACCAGAGTATTGACTGAGGCATAATGAAGCTGTTTGTATAACAATTAAACATTTTATTTGAAAATAAATAAAACGCATATATTGGATCAAGCGTGCAAGTTTAATAAACACTCATCGTGTGTGACACATGCGGTGGCAGGACTCGACCCGTAACGAAGAGGCCCAGGAAATTTGTGAAAGGTTGCAGAAGATCTGTAGATCCCAAACGGAGGAGGGGATAGTAAAGAATAACAGCATGAGGATGAAGGGTGCTTAAGAGAATGACCTAACAAACACAATGTTCCGGAGACATGGTTTACACAGCCTGAAAACATTACAGGCCTATTCCTGTCTGACAGCGACCGCCACTGAAAACCATCATCCTTCAAACCTAACCCCTGCTTCATATCCTTCTGTTCGTTCAGACGGCACAGGACAAAGCTTAATCAAGATAATATCATCAGAAAATAACACAAATGTGCTTTCAAACATGCAAAAACAATTGTGACTTTACATTGCATATTTACATAATATTACACCAATTATGTAAAATATATAAACCCTACTGAAACTAACAGTATTTACTAATGATTTTTTTATTTTTTAATCTAATTACGTTATTTTGAATGCTATGGCAAAATGCACTACAAATAGGGATCATGGAATGTTATAACTTTGAGAACATCTATTAAATATTAGTTAAAATGTTCAGCAAACAGTACCAATGCCCTTCAGGGTGGAACCGATGGCGGAGAAGACCACCTAGGTTTCTCGGGCAGAGGAGATGCTCTCCTGAGCCGACCAGACAGTTCAAACGCCTTCCAAGGCGGATCCAATGGTGGAGAGAACCGCCTGGCAGTGGCGGTTCTACATGGAAGCCTAGGGAGGCCCGTGCCTCTGTAGACATGTCCCTGGCCACCCCTGTGGTCCCCCTGTGCTGACCAAATAAAAAAGTATGAATTTATTATGAATTTATAACGACGCATCGTTTTACACAGGTAAATTAGAGCGGCGTTTGTTGTCATTGAAACCTCAGGTTTTTTCTGGAAAACTCCTTTTTTCCCCCTAACTGAAGCCTATTCAATCACGCAGTGATAACTGCAACGGTCATTGGCCGCTGCAGTGGTTTAAGATTAAAC
>JAUMHQ010000013.1:517800-533353 GCA_032361165.1 Enteromius paludinosus | reverse complement strand
CTCAGTCGTGGTATTGAAGGCGGAGAGAGTGCTGGATATTCACTAACCCCACCCACAATCCCTGCCGGACCTGGGACCTTTGGGTTACAGGTCCGACTCTCTATCCATTAGGCCACGACTGCCCCGCATAGTATATCACTGAGACATGGGTAGGTTACAGTACCCTCAGTAGCTCCTCAAAAATAATACTTAGAAAATGTGTAGTTTTGCAAATGCAAAGATTTAAACACTGAAGGGGTACCAGCACAGAGACAATCCCTACTGAAATACAGTACACTCCAGATACACATGAACTCAGTCAGAAATGCAAGATTTGCAAGACAATCTCAGAATTACTAAGAACAAAGTCTACAAATATACTTGAATTACAAATAATAAACTTACTGTGAAAAATAAACGTAGAATTATGAGAAAGTCAGACTTGTGATAGACTCAGAATTCAGAAGATGTCAGAATTGCGAAATATAAACAAATCCAGTTGCGAGATATGACCTCAAAATCGGGGAAAAAACTGCAAGACATAGGCTCAGAATTGTTTTTTCAGAAAGCCCAAATTGTTAGATAAACAGTTGCAATGACCTTTCTTTCCGTAAAGTATTTTTTTTAAACCAGTTCTATCCCGGTGAATCATGTAGAGGAATTTCCCAAAATAAGATCCATGTCCCCTGTCTGAGTCAGTGTGTAACACAGGTGTGTGATCGCCGTGTTTAACTGCAGTTATTACTGATGTTATCCAGCTCCTGCTGCTGCTGGGACTTCATTTCCTCAGCGATCTGAGAGACTACAACCTCATATTACAATCATTACAACTGCTTTTAGAAGGAAATTAGCAATTCTGCCTAAAGGAAATGAAAGTCCAACCACCAAGGTAGAAAAGAAATCAAAGCCTTGAGACACTGTACATGAACCAAATTAGCTTGTGTTCAGATCAGATCTCCAGATCATATCACATCTTCTATGCACTAATGAAATATCTTTTAATGGAAATGTTCATTTTGGATGATGTGGACAGGGTTTTGCAGGCAGAAGATGAATAAGTGCCATTTGATGTGTGTCACTGTGTGTATTCATCTCTCAGTACATCAGTGTGGTGTCGAGTTTCTTAAACTGATCTCTTTTCAATGAATAGAACATCAGTGACGGGTTTTATGGATGAAGCCTTTCTGGCAAAGTTCTCTCAATGTCATGAACAAACATTCTTCACTTAACATTAATAAAATGTTCGTTCTAGTCTACTTTTTCCCTAGTTGGACGTTCTTTGAACATTATTTAAATGTTTCTTGTTCCAGAACGTTCAGAGAACATAATGTTACAAAGTAACGCTAAAGTTCCCATGAACTTCGCAACACTGTAACATTGCCTCCACATTCGACAAAATCAAACGGGTTTTCATTTAAAGAAAGTTCATAAATACGCTTTTTTAACTTCTATCATCCATCGTATTTAATTATGTAGAGAATGAAATACATAATATTTATGTGACAACGTCCTACATCATCTGGAGCGTCTCTCTCTCTGATTGGAGGTGTTTCCGCATTCCGCCAGCGGCTCGCGGTCGCTGATTGGTGGAGCGCGGTGGGCGTTTCGCATTCCGCTGCGAGCGCACGCACGCACGCAGGAGCCGAGCGCAGCGCGGAGACAGACGCGACGCATCCGAGACCCTCCTCGATATTCCGCTGAAAGATGCCGTACATCCTCATCAGCACACAGATCAGACTGGTGCGTATGAGACACGAGACCGCCGCGAGCGCGTACAGCGTCATGCACAGCAGTGATTATGATATTATGATGCATTAGAGGATTATGCTGCATTGGAGTTTTTGTTGTTGTACAAGTAACCTGTATCTATACAGAAGACATATTTTGACATGACGTGAGTTTACTGCTTCTCGTGATTTGTGTCGCGTTGGGTTATGAGTCATTGCATTGAAACGAGGAAGTTTAATGTTCGCGTTTCGTGCGCGTGTGGCTCGTGCACCTGTCTGTGTGACCCCGAGCATAAAGTGAAAGTGAATGATTTAGCGCCGACAGATTCAAACCACAGCATACACCACATAACAACTGCTATAGTCATAGTTCACTTCAGCCATCCGTACATCCGATTGTACATTCTTCAGCTTAGTATCATTTCTAACCATAGTTTAGTTTTTTATACTATTTCTATTTGATCCATAGCACACATGTACATACAATCAACAGTTTGTTTATTTATTCTTCATTGTGTTGTTGTTGTCTCTGTGTACTGGTAGCTGTGACACCAAAACAAATTCCTTGTATGTGCAAGCATACTTGGCAATAAAGCTCTTTCGGATTTTGATCCGACATGTTGATGAATGGGTGCCGTCAGAATGAGAGTCTGATAAAAACATCACAATAATCCACAGCACTCCAGTCCATCAGTGAACATCTGGAGAAGACAGAAGCTTGAAAGTATAGATCAGTTTTGGTTGTACACTGCTTGATCTGAGCAGGTTTCTCTCCTGATTCAGACCAGAACACTTCATCACTAGAGGACGATTATTATGGGTAATTTGAGTATGGATTAGTTTGATCTTGTGTCTTCTCCAGATGTTCACTGATGGACTGCAGTGCTGTGGATTATTGTGATGTTCTTATCAGACTGTCATTCTGACGGCACCCATTCACTTCCATTACTGAGACACTGATGCTGTCACACATTACTCTAAATCTGATGAACACATTTTACAAGAAAAACACCTGACGAAAGACATTTGCAGCGATGTGTTGTTGAGGACACAGATAAGATCATAGTAAGAGGTCAAACTGTGTTTGTTTTCAGGAGACGGGGCCCACAATGGTCGGTGATGAATATTCAGATCCATCCATCATGAACTACCTCGGAGCCCGGAAAACAACCATGCTGGGGAACAACTTGTAAGTGTTTGGTAACCAGATATGTTGAAAATTGAAAATTCAGTCATTAATTACTCACCCTCGTGTCGTTCCAAACCCATAACACCTCTGTTCATCTTCAGAACACAGATGAAGATATTGATGATATCAGAGAGCTATCTGTCCCTCCATAGACAGCAACACAACTGAAATCATCCCAGAAACATAGTAAACACACTAGTAAAACAGTTCATGTGACATCAGTGTCTCAACTTCAGTTTTGAGACGATAGGAGAGTACTTTTATTTGCACAAAGAAAACAATAACATCATTTACAAGGGACAAGAGTAAATTATGTTTCATTTACACAAAAAAATATTCTCCTATCGTCTCAAAACTGAAGTTGATCCACTGATGTCACATGAACTGTTTTACTGGTGTTTACTATGTTTCTGGATCTGGATCATTTCAGTTGTGTTGCTGTCTATGGAGGGACAGATGGCTCTCTGATATCATCATCAATATCTTCATCTGTGTTCTGAAGATGAACGAAGGTCTTTTGGGTTTGGAACGACACGAGGGTGAGCAATTCATGACAGAATTTTCATTTTTGGGTGAACTAACCCTTTAAAGTTAAGTCTACACATCAGTTTTGCTGATTTGCCAAGTTCAAATTGACCAATAACATGTCCATCACATAGTTTTTATAATATGACAATAAAAATGACATGTTTCTGTCTAAACTATTCAAAATGCATGGTTTAATCTGCAAATAACTGAAGTTTAAATGCTCCGTTTAAAGCCAACAAACTTCACATATAAGCTTTTTCAGTTTGAAAGAGATGCAAAAATCAGCAGCAGATATGATGGGGTAAAGATTTTGCAACACATATTTTCATGGCCATAGCATTCTTTTGCTCGGTTTCATTTATAGTTTGCAATAACTCATTTTGGTTTTTGTCAGTACTGTCATTTTCCTTTGCAAAACATGATTTTCTTTTGCATCACATATTTTGCAAATAAATTGGGCGCTGAATTGACTCCACACAGTAAATCACGTGTGATATGTGTGTCTCAGCTCAGAGTATCACGTGGACGAACCGCCGAGACTCGTCTTGGACAAACTGGATAAGATCGGGTTCAGAGTGGTCAGCATGACAGGGGTCGGTCAGACGCTGGTCTGGTGTCTCCATAAAGAGCCGAGTGAAGCGCTGTGAGCCTGTGGCTCTTGTACTGCAGGTAAAACATGGTGAATGAGTGTCAGTGAAGAGATCTCAGATACTCTCCTTAAACAAATGAAGTGACTATTAAAACATGTACAGTATCAATTAGCAATATTATCATCAATGTGCTTCTTTTATTTAACACATGTATGTGTCAGGTTTTGTTTTGTGAATGTAGTAATATAGATGAGTTCATTAAGGGACATCATAAGAAACATTATTATATGTTGCATTTCTATATCTCAACTTGACCATATCTTGAATAAATGCTTTGGAATCAAGCATTCTTTGTTCTATAGTTGTGAACAGTCTCAAGTTTGTTTACAGTGAATGAATGTGTTGTCTGTACTGAATCCTGTCATGTTCACATTGTTTCTGTTTGCTTGTGTGACAAGCTGTAATTAAATAAAGTCAAATAAAAGTATGTTCTGTGTTTGTGATTCAAAGCTATAAGAGTAATTAAGCATTTTGTTACTATTAGTATCGTTATAGATTTGATAATGTTTAGAGTCAGTCTTTGTTTTTTTGCATATTACATTTCATAATTTTGTCGAGTTTTTTTGTCATTTTTAGAAGTTTCATGTCTATATTTTTTATTAACTTCAATAAAAAACTTTTTTGTTGACCTTTTCTTTCAACTTTATATATTTTACTATAATTTTATAATTATTTTTGTTTTTTTTATCTTCTAGTACTTGTTTTTTATGTCTGTATAGTTTTCATACATTTTTATTTCAAGTTAATTATTTTATACATATAATATATATTCCCCCCCACCCAAATTAACAAAAATGTTTTAAAATGGTTTTAATTTTAGTTTTAATTAACCATAATAACCCTGCTATGACTTGAGAAAATGATGCATTAATATTAACATTAATATATTTTCTTATGAAATCAAATCCACTTATATTCTCTGCACTTCAATGCAAAAGTAAAACAATGTCAAAACAAAAGGAGAACTTGGAACTGAAGTCATGTCGCTCCGCCGTGTGGACTGAAGCTGTGGGGTGACAGCGGGTGAAGACGGCCCGCGGCGGGACACTTCTTCAGGACGCCGCCTGTAATTGTGTTTCCTGTGCTGTAATGTGAACGGGATTCTGTGTGTTCTCCTTCTTTCCAGGAACATGAAAGAAAAGCCCACAGAAGTAAACAGAACCATGTGACGGCCGCGAGGAGAGGATGCTGGAGAAAGTCTTCTGAGAAAAGAGACTCAGTGGTCACGTGCCACACGCCATCCAATCACAGCAATGGTGAACAACACAACCTGGAGCACTCACTTTCAGCCTGCTCCTTCAAAATGTGCTCGTTTACACTGCTTTAAAATAGCACATTTGTCTAGATTACCTTGAGATTCACTTTCATCTCAATGAAAAAACACTGAGCTGTAAATGTCATGTGACTAATAACTCTAAAGGCCACAAGATGCCACAAGAAACTGTCACATGTGTAATACAAGGAAGAAAAATACAGCATTACAAAATGCGCTTATTAAAAAGATAAATATCTATACATACATGCATATATATATAAATATAAATCTCACATCATCAGCATAAAGTGCTTGAAAAAAATTTAAAAAACACATTGTGTATGTTTCTTGTTTTGGAAAATAAACATACATTTTTATTCTGTGTAAAAACTTATAATGGCAGATTTGTGAGATAAAATGTCAAAATGATGTTTTTTAAAAAAACTAAATCGAGAAGTAAACTCATAATTGCAATTAAAAAATAAAAAAAAAATCAAGATTGCAAGATATAAACTTGGAACCGCAAGAAAAGACCTCGGACGCAGATCCGTTCATGACAGTGAGATTTCAGAGGAAACTGATACAAAATATTTAATTAAAAAAACAATCACAATTTAAATGCAAAATATTGCACAAATCATGATAATAATAATCATATCTGTTCGTCTGCAAAGACTCAACCCAGAGCCTTGACTTGCCCGGGAGGATCCAACACCTTAACTGAACTCGTTTCGTAATTGGTGAGCTTCACAACACTGACAGATGAACTGAACTGAATTGATCTGAAATCAGAAATAAATACTGGACTTGCCAGAAGAGCATTATGAATTGTTCATCAAAAGGCTTTATTGATGAGTGGTGTAAAATCCAGGTAAAAAGCTAGGCCGTCTCATCCTCTTCCTCCTGCCTCTTCATCTCCTCGATCAGCCTCTTCCTCTCTTCAGCCTGTCTGAGTCTCATCAGCACCACGCTCTCGTAATCTCGCTCGCTGCGCAGAGCCCCCTGACACACACACACACACACACACACACACACACACACACACACACACACACACAGAGTACAGTCAGCAGGTGCGGTGAAGGTAAATTCAAGACATTCAAGTGAAGGCAAGTCAAGCATAGATTGAAATGCAATGAAGCAGCACTTTCTCTGTAAACGTGTCGCATTCGCAAAGTTAGAAAACACTACTTTCTAACAGATTTACACGTTTCAATTCATTTCCCAAAAAAACAACACAACACTGAAATAACTTTCTGTATACTATGGATACACTCAATACAAAAATACAAAAAAAACAAAAAAACGGTTATTGTTATACAACAAAAAAAGTGAATAAAACTCAAAAATCTCCTGAAACGGGTTGCCTTAAACATTTTTAGTTTTCTCAAACATTGACTGTTCTTCCTCAGTGTTCCAGTGCAAATCAAAATGTACAATTATTAGAAAACAAGCCTTTATCAAATATGTGAGTTTATGGTAAAGAAAAGAGCTAATATCAGCCGGTGGGTTCAGAAAGATGAACTTGGATGAACTCAAAGCCAAAACACTTTCCCTTCTCCGTCAGCAGATACTCATGTTTTACGCAGAGAAAAAGACTTCATATCTTCAGTTTGCATCTCAAGTAACTGTGTGAAGATTTAAGGATGTTTTAGATATCATAATGAAAGATCTGAGATCTGCAGAACCCTAAAAGAGAACAACTGAATTGATGAATGGATTTCTGTCATGTATAATCTTTGTCGTAAATAGAAATAGACTGATAGAAATGCTTAATGTGATTGTATTGCAGACACACAGTACACTGAAGATTCTGAAGGGCAAAACATTTCATGCCGCACTGAAAGTATTATTTGACTCAATTAAATTACTGACCTTAATGCATTTTAACTGCTCCAATGCAACACAGTTTTGCCCTTCAAAATCAGTGCAACAGAATAGAGATATGAAACGAATGCAGTAATAGATCAACAGATCAAAGGCAGGAATAGGAAGCTCTGTGAGTATTTGGCCTGGTTTGGATCAGAAATCTGACTTCGATCTTCTAGAATGTGAGTCACTGGTTTGTAGTTCCTGTTGTGTTTCGGGTGGCTGCCGTCTGATTCAGCATTAGATCACACACACAAACATCTCAGGAATCAGACCTCAACAGCTTTCACCTCTAAACTCAGTTCCACTTCAGAAAAGATATTCAGCTTTAGCAACAATAAAGTAATTAAATATCATTCATCAACACACCAATCAGACACAAGAATTAAAGATATCTGTATCATATGACTAATAAACTCATTCATTCATCAGGACACACAAATAAATAAATAAACAAAAAGGGAAAAATAAATGAATATTGTTGTGTTGGTTTGAGATGATCTGACACGAGTACATACACAAGTATTGTGCTGTTAACGCTGAATGATGTCATAACGAGTGAAGAGAAACAGGAAGAATGGCTGTGAAGGGTTTAAGGCCACAGAAGATGAAGCTGACAGCAGCTCGGAGCGAGTGTGTGTCTAAAACAACCAAGACAAGCACAGAAAGTGATTCTGCAGGCATCTGGAAGAGATGACCGGGGTCTCACATCAACCACAGACAGACACAGAGAGAGAGAGAGAGAGAGAGAGAGAGAGAGAGAGAGAGAGAGGAAGCAAAGAATTCCGGAAGAAGGCCTGTGATTATCATTCCAGCTCCATGAGCTCAGGCTCCATCTCCCACCTAACCAGCAAATATCACGCAAGCTCAATTAAGTAAATAAACAACTGCTGCATCTTCAATAAACTAAACAAAAGCGGCATCACTTTACACATACAGACTTTCCAGAGCTCTCTGCTGAAGCCAGAGCCTGAAGGAGAAGACCAACAGTGTCACAGCTTTCCATCCAAAGATCCCAATTAAACTAAAGCACTAAACTGGGGGCTAGAAGCACAGCTATCGCTCCAGAGTGACAGGAAAGACTTTATAATGTGAAAAAAGTTCACTTTCAGATAAACACCGCTTCTCTGAACATTCTTTTCTTCTGTGATTCCTGAAAAAATAAAATAGATACGTTTTCAACACTGATAATAATTTAGAAATGTTTCTTAAGCGGCAAACCTGTATATTATTCTGATTTCTGAAGACTGGAGGAATGATGCTGAAAATTTTGATTTGATCACAGAAATCAATTACAGTTGAACAGATATTCACACAGAAAATATTACTGAAAATTTTCAGTTTTTCCTGATTTTTAAACAACATATTGCAGCTTTGAAGAGCAGAAGAGACACATTTGTGTCCAGTCAAACAGTACGGTACTTTGATGCATGTAAATCATAGTCATTAATAAATAAATCATAGTAATACAAATCTATTTCAATCTTTAATTTCAAAGCAAATTATTTACTTTTATATTGTATTCTTTTAACATTTTTAATTAATTTAATTTAATATTTTACTAAAATACTTTTATTACATTATTACTAATCATTTCTCATTAAATAACATTTTATGGATATTAGTTTAAATAACTTTTATTAATAATATAACATTTAAGTTGTTAATTTGTCACTTTTTTACATTTTAGTAGCTTATTTTATTTCATTCAGTTGCCAAAGAAACATTTATCATTTAGATTTCCACCTAATATTTTTTAAACCATCTACTAGTTTTATTTCAGCTTTTCCAATAGGCTAAATGAATGAAACATATTTTTCCTGGTTTTAATTGCAGTTAAAAACAACGCAGCACAAGAATGAGAAGAACACAAGCATGAGCTCACACATAATTCTCTTTATTTTGTTCCGGTGTTTATCAGTAATTAAAAAAAGAAATCGCCCGAAGTGCTCGTGCTTGCCTGACCAAAATCAGTCAACAGCATCATGTAATTACGCCTTCCAAGCTCGTGATCAGGCTTCCCAGCATGCCGTGTGTGTGTGTGTGTGTGTGTGTGCGCGTGGAGCGTCTGGCTGCGGTTCATGACAGAGCGGCAAATAAAACACGACGGGATCAAACCACAGAGAAACAGCAGAAGAAACCAATGAAGGTGACATCAGACGTGAATCAGACATTAACTCATCTCTCCATCTGTTAAAGGAGTTCCACTTCTCTTTCTTTTATTCATGAAAACTGAAAGCTGAAATAGGAACATTTCTGAAAATGCCCAGAAATAAGTTTAATACAATCTGAACTAAAATGTTATATTTCAGAATGACTTGCACACAGGTCCATCCAGTCTTATTTACAATTAGTCACTGGAATGTAGTATTATTTATATACTATTTTAGTATTTATTCAGTTTTATTTTTTTTTACTTTCATTGTAGTTTAATTTTTAATAAATTTAAAACATAAAAATAAATAGCTTTAATTTTATTTTATTTTTTTTCAGTTTTAGTAATTAATCAGCACTTCAAAATAGACTTTATTCAGTTAGTTGCCAAAGCAACAACAACACCTCCTCTAATCTAACAGACATGGACTAACACACACACACACACACACACACACACACACACAGAAGGATTGCTTCAGTTAATGTAAGGATCTGGAGGAGATGAGAAGCAGATCCTCTTCACAGCTGTTCAGATCTGGACTCATGGCTCTTCTCAAGAACGTTTAGGTAGAAGTGCTGAAAAGCTGAGAGCATAAGAGGAGAACCTCATTCATCCCCCTCCACTTCTGTCATCACCAGCGCTCAGAGCGATAAATGAGTGTCAAATGCTTAATTAAGATCATAACGAGGCTCATAATGCCAGCGATGCTGACTGAAACTACTCCAAATCAACAGAGATGAACAGATCAGAGCCACAATCAGTCACTAAAGTTCATACTTTTTTTGTGAAAAATTATAAGCATAATCATTTTCAGTGTCTGATTTTTGATCAAGGAGTCTTGCTTTAATATTCCCATAATTGTCTGCTACAGATGAAAGTAGTTTAGAAGGGTTTATGATCTCATATTATTTGAGAAACAACATGTAAATAAAAAAAAAAAAGAAAGATAAAATGTATAAATATAAAATACATTGTATACTTATATGAAAAAAAATTTATATACGCATTAACATTTACTACACACACATACACTGAAAATGCATGTAAAAATAAAATGAAAGTTTAAATTATTTAAAGATATTACACACACAATGAAAAATTATATTATATTATATTTATAGTACATATATATATATGCACATTTATTAAATATGAGTGAAAAAATTAAATGTAATAAAATGCATGTAAAAAAAAAAAAAATATATATATATATATATAAAAGGTGATTAAAAATTCTGAAAAAAAAATAATAGTACATAAACTACTTTTAATAATAATGTGGCACAACTTACAAGTTTGTTGGACTGTATGGCAATTTCTTTTTCAGTGTTAAAGAAGAAAAACTTCCCCAGGACGCCTGTTCACACAATATAGACAGAAGTCTAAAGCAACTAAAGGCTTCTGAACATAGCATGGAGCTTTTCATACTTGCATTCATAAAAATAAAAAAAAAAACCTGCTAAAGGCTGCAGATTTCAAAACAGACTAAAAACATTCTTATGCAGTAAATGCGACAAATCTCAGCACTAAAAGATCTGAGACGAACACAACTAACTTGAACAGGATTAGACTGTTTGTGGTCATGATAGTCTGGAGTGATAACTCCCATCACGCCAACAGCTACAGAACACAGATGTTCAGAAATATTCCCCATATAACAATCACATACTGATTTTCTGAGTAAAAGCTCATTAATGTGCAGCAGATCCGAGCACATTCTCTTCATCATAACGTCAGTGGCATTCAGTAAAGAATGTAACACACACCCACGATTATCCATTAAAACGCTGCTGTATTTACAGTAAAGCTGGCATTGTGTGTGTGATCCCATCTGATCTCATTAATGTGCAGCGCAGAGCCCAAATACTGCTTTAAAACTCTCCAAACGCCACATCCTTGACTTAATAATCACATATGATGAGTGCCAGGAGACGTGAGGAGGTAAACATCTCAGAAGGACAGAAGTATTAGCACGAACACCGCATTAATAACACGCAGAGGCTGAACTTATACAATAAAAATACAAAAAAATACATGCCAGAACTGCTTGAGAAAGATGCTAAAATAATGCACTAAATATACAGTGCCCTCCACTAATATTGGCTCCCTTGGTAAATCTGTGATATAACCTATCATTGAATTAAAACAATTGAAAAGGGAAGGGAATCTCATTGTGAAATAAATGTTTTTCTCTAATACTTGTTGGCCACAATTATTGGTAAAATATCTCTGAAGTATATTCCCATTCATATTCACAATTTTGAGCACTCCAGGGTGATTACGAACATAAAAATATCCAGCCCTGGCTTCCTGTTTCACAGAAATATATATATGGGAGGGAAAACAAGACATCCATCACAATGAGAAAAACCAAAGAATATATTTCTTACATGCTGGGAAAGATAATGGAGCTTCATCAGCAGTGAAAATGACCATCTCCACCATCAGAGGAATACATCTAAAGGATCTGGAGTGATTCTGGAGGAAGATATGGTCTCTTTTCTCTTATCAGGTGTTCTCCAAACTCTTCAGGCATTACAGGAGAAAACTCAGAGCTGTTATCTTGGGGAAAGGACGTAGCAATAACTGGGTGCAAATAATTGTGGCCAACATGCTTGGGAGGAAAACTGTTTTTCCCTGTTAAGCATTCGATATATCATCAAACTGTTAAGCATTCGATATATCATCATAATCACTCATAGGACTGTTTAGCTGAGCAATTAAGAGTAAAAAGAAAAGACGAAGACCAATAATTAGACAAAAGTAGCCACAAGAGCTCTTGGAAGCGTTTCCCAGAAACAAGAAAAACAGAGTACAAGAAGAAATCTGTACAAAACACAACCGCAGAAACCAGAGTCTGGACCCGACTCAACTATCTCAACATCTCGAAAGGAAGGCCAAAGTCATCAAGATGCACAGCAGGAGTAAGAGTAAAGGCAGTTTGGTGTGGCAAGAGAAAACCTTCATAACGTCTTGGTTATCTGTTTGCATCAAAGCATTTCTGGTCAGAGAGCTGTTGAAATTCACAGATCCAGCGCTGGATAAACGTTATGATGAAGAGCTGATGTTTGGTTTATGTGAATGGTTGCATGTGTGGAGGAAGACCTGCTTCTTTGAAGCCGTTGAAGGAAGGGCGGCCCTTTGTTTATTGGACTTGTTTGAAAGGACTCTGATGGAAAGCAAGCGTGGAGAAAACCCAGTTCTGGAGCTTCCCCTCAGAATCTGGCGTCCATCCGGGATCCCAGCAGGAACATTGAATGATCTTTTCATGTTGTTTGAAAAAAAAACAAAAAAAAAACAGTGCTCCCCTTAAGTCTGTTCAGGGCATTTTTGAATGACTAGACAAAATGTCTTATAACAGAATGTACCAGCCCTGTCCTGGAATAACTCTGGAGCACTTGACACACACAAGAGCACGCAGAGCAATACTTGGAGCCGTTCTACCGCACTGCTCTCGTCCAGTAATGTACTGCTGTCTGTTTGTCAGAATCTGAGACTGGATGCTGCCGTGTTTTGGAAATGAGTAAGTTGTCAGGATGAAGAGGTTTTATCTCTCTGCCGGGAAACAGAAACCTTCTGAGGAGCAACTCGTCACTGGATTTAACAAAGTTTGTGAGGATCATTGTATCAAGTATTTAAAAGCGACAGCATCAGGCCTCTTTTAACAGTTGAGAAAAAAATACATTGATGATTTGACCCCCCAAAAAAAAGAATTTAAGATATGGATGGATGAGTGATAGAATGGTGGATGGATAGAGAGAAAGCTAGAATAATGGATGTTGGATGGAGCAACTGAACAATGGATGGATGGATGGAGAAATGATGGATGGATAGAAAAACAGAATTATTGATGGGTGGATGGTGTAATAGAATAATGGATGGATGGAAAAACTGATGGATGAATGGGACGAAATGATAGAATGGTGGGTGGATAGATGATGGAGTGATAGAATAATGAATGGATGATGGAGTTATAGAATGGTGGATTGATGGATAGAAAAACAGCTCAAATAATGGATGGATGTTGGATGGAGCAAAAGAACAATGAATGGATGGAGGAATGATTCTGGTCAGAAAAACAGAACAATGGAATGATGGAGAAATGATGGATGGATAGAAAAACAGAATTATTGATGGGTGGATGGTGTAACAGAATAACGGATGGATGGATGGAAAAACTGATGGATGAATGGGACGAAATGATTGAATAGTGGGTGGATAGATAGAAAAACTGCTAGAATAATGGATGGATGTTGGATGGAGCAAAAGAACAATGAATGGATGGAGGAATGATGGATGGATGGTCAGAAAAACAGAACAATGGATGGATGAATGAGAACAATAAATGGATAGGAAAACAGAATAATAGATGGATGTTGGGTGGAGCAATAGCACAATGGATGGATAAAGGGATGAAGGAATGATGAATGGGTGGATGGACAGAAAAACAATGACAGACCGATGCTGAATGGCGCAAGAGAATGATGGATGGATACATGGATGATGGAGTGATAGAACTAAGGATGGATGGATAGATAAATTGATGGATGGATGGAAAATAAGGATAGAATGACTGACAGTTGAACAGTTGAATGCATGAAGCAATAGAATGATTGATGGATGGAAAGACAAACAGAAGGATGAATGGATGTTAAATGGAGCAACAGAATAATAAAGGGATGGATGGATGGATGGATCAATAAAACAATGGATGGATAAATAGAAAATAGGTTTTTAAAGGTGCTGAATGTAAGTTTCGGACTCTTCTAAAGTTATAACATAATATGTTTGTTATGTTATGTGCACACAGCTGTTTCTCTGAAAAATAATGTTCCAGCCAGTAATTCTACTCTCAGATGTGCGTTCTGGGGCAGAATGCCTTTGTTTTACCGCCCCTTTAAAGCTGACAATAAAATAATACAGGGCTTTGAGAAGTATACTGACACAATATCAAAATATCCTAGAGCACACCTGCTTATATTTTGCTATAAAACAAATAATTTCATAAATGGTGTGTAAACAAAGCAAGCAGTGGTTGGCCATTTTACTAGCTGAGACAGTCACTTCCTGTCTGAGAGGGCGGTTCATAGTCAGAATAAGCTGTGATGTGCTTTATATACATCAGTATGTCGAGAAGCTCCTAAACTAGCATTAAAGCAATAGAGGTCAACTGAATAAACTTGAATAAACTTTGATTCTCCCAGAAAAACAACAAGTCATGCCTAGACTTGACTCAGAATCAGAAGACAGTAGAATGAGGTCTGGATGTCTGTGAGGTCGTGAGCGTGAAGCAGGAATGACTACATGTCAACATCACTTGTGTAACGCCACTCCGCCTGTGCATACATGTCCAGAGCGAGAGACCGCTGTCATTACAAAGCTGGAAGGGCTTTAGCAAAGCCTACGGGCAACAGGAAACCAGCAGCAGACACAATGACACCAGATTAGTAACGAGTGAAGCCCCTGAACGTGACGTCGATGAGACAGAAACCAGCCGTGCCCTTCCCAGCTTTCACAGGAACATGACGATAGACAGAGCGCAACGGCTCAGGTGAACTTCCTCAGTGTCTGAGATCACACTTCACAGAGGTGTGACATCAGCACAGACCAAACAAACGCCGAGCTTTAGGGAGGAGACGCGGGTCAGACTTCATCTGCACCTGCCGAGCTTCACCTGCTTTACAATCCCTGGACTTTAACACTACGACGGACTCTGTACTGCAAAAGAAGAGCTCAGAAACCAGAGAAAACTGAATACCTCTTGGATTACGGTAAGAGAAACTTTTCTTTTTGCCTTGAGCGACACTTCATATCACTTCCACTATTTCACTTCCACTATCATTAAATGGCGCTGCATTTATAAAGCAATAAACTGGTAAAGATATACGTAAAGATATAGGTTCTTTATTAGGCATATATGGTTCCATGTAAAACCTTCTTTAAGATTCTTTCAACTAAAAAGAAAAAAGAAGAAATTGTCGTTTTCAGAAATGTTCACTGAAATATTCATTCGT
Source organism: Enteromius paludinosus (assembly GCA_032361165.1). Taxonomy (NCBI): domain Eukaryota; kingdom Metazoa; phylum Chordata; class Actinopteri; order Cypriniformes; family Cyprinidae; genus Enteromius; species Enteromius paludinosus. The sequence continues at coordinate 517,984 of JAUMHQ010000013.1, read as the reverse complement.
GGAACCAAAAAAATTTATTTTACACTTTTTTGTTGGCATTGTTGGTTCCAGAAAGAATCGTTTCGATCCACGGAAACACTAAAGGTTCTTTATAGGGAAAAAAGGTTCTTCACGCTAAGAATAAATAGTTATTATAAGAACTGTTTTTAGGGAGCCAAAAAATGGTTCTATAGAATCTTTACAT
>JAUMHQ010000013.1:483834-498315 GCA_032361165.1 Enteromius paludinosus | reverse complement strand
ATGTTCTTAATTTGTATATTAATGTAAATAATAAATAATTCATATGAATTATATTAATATACATATTTATTCATTTTGCTTTTATTTTAATTACTTTATTTGTTCTTATTTCCATGTTTGGGTAATACATAATGAATAATCTATATTAATTAATGTAAATAATAAATATTTTTTTAAATAAAATATCACATTTATTCCAGCATATTTTTTAGTATTCATATTAATATAAATATATATTTTTTTTATTATTTTATTTTAGGTAAGATTGTGTCTGCTTATGCCTCATATGGAGTATTAATTTAACTCCCACTGTTTAAATTACAGCAGAGCAGCCAATAATGACCTGTAACACAGTCTAATAAAGGAAGTGAACACGAGTGCTGTTCGAGGACTCGGCTTTAATTAATGGAGCGGTCCAGTTAAAGAGCAAAACTCATTGGTTTTATAAGACCTGCACTGGTTTAATTAGACTCCTCAGAGAAAGTCAAGACGAATGAGCTTTAAAGAAATATACACGAGCGCAGATGCGCCTGAAACACTGATCTATCTGAGACTGCTGGGAAAAGTGTTTAAGACTCAGTCCAAGCCAAACCTCACGTAACGTAACCGTACTTCAGCTGCAGCACTGGGGTTTATTTTTGCTGAACGAGCTACAAACGTCAGACTAATTCAGCGGAGGATAGACGCTCGGAAAACAATAATGAGATTAAATATATAAACACATTAGCTAATGAAGAAAACTGAGAGCTTTCCAAACGAAATACAGTCCTGCTGGTTTCTCCAGGATATGAGTCTCCAGACGAAACAATGACACTGAAAGACAGGAACAGATCACTCATGAGATCTGACTGATGAACACAGGAAAGCTGCATATGCATGTGATGTATGATTATGTTACTGCTAGATTATATCTTTTATGAGAGCCCTGTCCATCTGATTCCTGCTTTCAGAAACATTGATTAAATTACTGAACAGACATGATGTACCAACCGTGTTCACAAAGCCCTGGTGGGTCGTGAGTCATGATGAAACAATTCATTAAATATAAAAAAAAAATAGAATAAATATGAAAAATTATTATTATAATTATAACAACAACAGCATTTAATAAATCATAAAAAAATAACTAAAATAAAAATAAATTTAACATAATAAAACAAAATACTTAGGAAAAATGAATAAATATATAGTTCATATACATATATATATATATCAAATATTTTATAATATATTAAATTTCTGAAATCAAATACATAATATATACGTAGTGTGTTAGATATACACATAATGTAATATATTCTAATATGTAAAATAAAATGAACAATTAATTCATATTTATCAATAAATATATAGTTTTTAACACAAGTAAATAAAATATATTTAAAATAATACTAAATAATAAAATAATAATTAAAATGTATAAAAAAATATGAAATATAAGGATGAGGACTATTTGGTAATATTTTAAAAACACATTTATTAATTCATTTATATAATTTAAGAATTTAACAGTTAATTTATAATATTTTTTAACATATTTTGCATTCATTTATGTGTACATTTGTTTAATTTAGCTATTAATTTCTTTACATAAGTATTTTTTTATTATTTGATATTCACTTCTATGCACATTTATTTTTTTTATTCATTCATTCATTTATGCCGTTGACTTCTATGCACATACCTTTAATTTAGGAGTCACGCTGTTGTTCCCCTGATGTACAGCTGAAGAGTCTGTCAGAGAAAACAGAGAGGAAATATGAGTCTGATATATCATTCAGCCCTCGAGAACAAACACAAGCAACACTACAGAGACATTAAACACACACAAACACAAGGTTTCCTGCAGCAACCTGCTTGCATGCGACTCGAGAAAGCATTCTCTGTTTATTTTTTGGAAGTAAGACATTGAGACGGTTGCGTGTGGTCAGATCTGTATTTACAGTAATAAGGACAATATTATCCATTTATACTCCCTGCAATGGTTATAAAGCAAACGCAGCAGCTGTTTCTGATGATGTGAGCTGTGTGCGCTCCAGAAATCAACAATCACAATAAAACAAACTACTGGGCAAATTAAAGCATTAAACGCACATAAACATGATTCTTGGACTAATGAGGAAATGATAAATAGAAAAGATTGTGTAACTTCAGTTTGAGTTTCCAGGTTTGTAATTTAGGTCTTAAAGGGATAGTTAATCCAAAAATAATGATTCAGTCATTATTCACTCACTCTCATGTCATTTCAAACCTGTGTGACTGACTTTCCCCTGCAAAACATGTTTTAAAAAGAATGTACACACACAGCGGAAGTCAACGGGGTCCAATGATGTTTGGTTCCCAAAACTCTTCAAAATATCTTATTCTTTTGTGTTCAATAGAAGAAATAATCTCTCTCAGGTATGGAATAGTAGCAACAATAATAATAAGAACAACCATTATTATTATTGTTATTATTATTATTAATACTAATTATAATAAATGATACATAACAATAATAATATAAAATAAGAATTATTATTTATTAAATAGTACATATTTGCTATTATTAATCATTAAAAAATATTAATAATTACTATTATTATTATTATCATCATAATTATTAATTTATAGTTATATTGATATATAATTACATTTTATTATTAAAAACAAACTAAATTAAATAAATACCTAGAAATAAATTATTTTAATTATTTTAGTATTAAACAATATTAAATAAGAAATACTGCCATTGCAAAATTTCACTATAAAAAAGTATTTAAGAAATATATGATAATAATAAAAAATTTAATAATATGAGGGAGAGCAAATGATAATCAAGTGCTTATTTTAAGGTGAACTTACTCTTCTTAACGATCTATGTGTGAATAGCAAATTCATTTATTTATTTATTTAGTTTAAATACAGAATTACATGAAATTATGATGGCATGTCCTCATTTAGACAGGGGACGTTTTTTCATTTATATATTTCAATGCACTTGCCAAACGCTTTTACCGAAAGTCTTTTCGAGTGCATTTAAGGCGTATAATCATGCATCGAACTCATGACCCCAGCGTTGCTAGCAGCAGCATGCATGCATGCATAACGAGGTAATAAAGAGACAAATATAATCTTTCAGTGCAGTGTGCAGTGTGCTTGGATAAATGCCTTAACCAAATGCATAACTGTAAATGTGTGTGTGAGTGTGTTTAAGCACCTGTGCCTGTGTTTATGTCTCTTTCTCTCTGGATCTGCTCTCGTATGAGTCTCTGTTGCTCCTGTAGTTCTCGTGATCCCTCCTCCCTCAGACGGGTGATCTACAACACAGAGACACGCAACCACACGCATTCCCAGAATTATTATATGCATAACAAAAACAATACTCCGTGCTGCTAGAATCTCCTACAGACCCGCAATAACCCGTCACTCAGACTCCACACGACAAACACTGCCGCCTATCGGCTGCCCTCTCCAACACCAGGCATTACTGAAGCACTGACGCTGACAAACACTTCCAGGATAACAGTCTGAAAGAGTGCTCCATCAGAGTTTGTTTCTTCATCAGATCTGGAGAAATGTGTCTCTCCATCAGCGTCTCAGCAATGGATGTGAATCCATTGATCCATCACAATAATCCACAGCACTGCAGTCCATCAGTGAACATCTGGAGAAGACTAAAGCTTTAAAGTTTAGAGCTGTTTCGGTTGTAAACGCTGCTTGATCTGTGCAGATTTCACACCAGAACACTTTTTCCCTGGAGGAAGCATAATTATGGATAATTGGAGTTAAAAACGTCTTAATGCTGGATTAGTTTGATCTTGTGTCTTCTCCAGACGTTAACTGATGGACTGCAGTGCTGAGGATTATTGTGATGGACTCTCATCCTGTGTTGAGACACTGATGCAGAGACACAATTCAACAAATTGATGAACAAACTGATGAAGGAACAAACTCATCCTGATCTCGGATGAATTGCATTTGAGTACATTTTCTGCATTTCTTCATTTTTGGTTGAACTTTCTTTTAAATGCAATGTTTTTGATATAAGCATCCTCTAAATGCATTTTTAAAAAGCCGATACTAGCTGTACCTGATTACTAGTCACCTAGCAGAAGAAAATGCATCCAAAATAACTTGCTGTACATTTGGAGGGACTTACAAACGCTTCCTTCCTAAATAGCCATTTGTTAGGCTGCGACACACAAATCACAAGCACTTAATGGAGTTAAAACGAAGCTCTTACCTCCTCTTCTAATGTGCGGGTGATTTTAACCTCTTCTGCTTTCACACCGTCTGCCTGTCGCTCTCGCGCCTCCAAATCTACAAAACAATTAAAAAAATACTAAAATAAAATCATATGGGAATCAAATGAATAAAAACAAACAAACAAAAACATATCATCACTCTTTCCTCAGAAGCGCATGTTTATATCTGAAGTCTGAATTGTGAGGTATTTTTTTATGTGCGTGTTCCTGACTTTTTTCTCAGAATTGTGAGGAATAAAATATAACAAGGAAGCAGAAAAGAGTGTATGACTTGATGAAGAGGAGCTGACCGAGTTTAATCTTCTTCCTCTTGTCATCTAGCTTTCGGTTTCTCTCCTCGGCTTGTTTTTTAGCAGCACGGACCTTGTCGTACGCAGCCTGAAAGAAAGAAAAACAAATGTACAAATGATAAAAAAAAGAGTAATATTTCTATATCAGTGTGAGAGGACCTCAAGATGTTCCTGGAAAACGTGTTTATAGAAGTGTCTAAAACTGATTTCTAGGCATGGAAGGTAACCGCCAAGGAAATCTGTATTATGAATATTCATTTTCTTAGTTATGCCAGATTCAAAAAAATAAAATGATCAGGTGGAGATTTTAAGTTTTTAAACATCCTTTTAAAAATTACAAACCACTAGAAGATTATTAAATTATAAAAAAAAATATATATATTTTTTTTATGATGATTATTTAATCAATCTATGGGCACTCCTACTGTTTTGTAAACGTAAAAAATGTACTGAACGGAAAGTTTTCAAATACTGTTTCAGACGATGGAGTAAAAATGATTGAGGTCATCTATTGTAACGGTGCTTTATGATGCATGAATTGTGATTCAGGTGATTCTCACCTTGGCAGCGGCGTCTGTCAAAACCGCCAGAGCCTGAGACAGCTGGTGGAAGAGCTCCGCTGCAATGCAGAAAAACACACATTCGTTTGACTGTAAAAACTCTCTCCCATCTATTCAAACACTCAACTGAACATCCCTGACCAAACAATGCAAGCTTCTAAAATAAGATGTGATGCTTTATTTAAAGGCCTCAGACCATAGATTTTTATTATCATTGTACCAGATCTGGTGCATTTATTGAGCTCAGCACACATTAACATATCAACACCCATTTCAGCCGCTTTATAATGTAAATGCAAGGGTATTTAATTGTTTTTTTTAAATTGTATCAGATTTTTCCCCAACCACTAAAAAAAATAAAATTTAATTGCAAACCATTTTACCCCACATTATCAGTTTTTGCCAAAATAAATAATTAAAATACACATAATCATAGAAATTTAGTTTTACTTTGAACAACTGTAAAGGAGATTTTCTCAATATTCAGATTTTCTAATAGTTCTAAATATTGTCCTCTCCTAACAAACCAGACATCAGTGGAGGGATGATTTATTAATCTTTGAGGTTTTTTAAATTGACCCTTATGACTGGTTCTGGGGTCACATGTTATATACATTATTTATCTTTTTTTTTCTTTTTCTGCCTCTCTACTTCCTATAGCATGTTTCAGGTTTATTGTTGAAGGTTTAAGTGCCGTTTCGTGTGTTCCTGCGGGGTGCCGGCGCTCTCACGAAAGCTGTTCCTGTTAATGACACCCCACTGTGCTCCTGCGTGTAAACGCGGGCCCCGCCGGAGCGCACGAGGGGCCGCCGGACCTCTAATGACTCGCTGATGGCACGGCTGCTTCTAACAAGCATCTGCGAGCTCTGCTTTCGCCCCAGAGACCCCCGTCGAGCCAGGCTCGGGTTACAGCGGTACCTGCGTGATTACCAGAGCCAGGCCGTCCGCACGCAAACCAGGTCAAATATACTCCAGAGGTTAAACCGGTCCTAAAACAAGTCTCCTCCGCTCACCCAGGCTGCATTTATTTGATCAAAAATAATGAAAAAATATTATTATGACCTAAAATCACTGTTTTCTGTGTGAATCTGTGTTAAAGTGTGATGTATTTCTGTCATTACTCCAGTCTTTGATCTTCAGAAATCATACTTACTTACTGCTCAACAAACATTTCTGATATTTTTGTGGAAACCGTATTACATTGTATTTTTCAGGATTTACAGATAAATAAAAAGTTCTAAAGAACGGCATTTATTTGAAATAGACATCTTTTGTAACATTGTAAATGTCTTCACGGTCACTTTTCATCAATTTACTTCATGCATCCTTGCTCAACAAAATTATAAAAATAAGAAATAAAAATGTATGCATGAACATACATTTTTTATTCTTCTTCTTCTTCTTATTATTATTATTATTATTATTAATTAATAGTGATTCTCATCTATATATATATTTTATTTATTTATTTTTTATTATTATTTTTTTTATTATTATTAATAGTGATTCCGGTCATTGTAATGTATTTTTATTTAAATAAGCATTATTTAATAATTATATTAGGCTACCTATTATTATAGAATATATTAATTATATACATTTTTTATATTATCTATGAATACATTTCTAAACTCTAAACATTTGTAAATGAGAATTTGATTGGAATATCATGGCATTCGGGTGGGGTTAAACATACTTAATAGTCATGAAAATAAATGTCACAATGCAAAAATGGTATTTCTTACATGAGACAAACATTTTGTGGCCTGTCATACTTATTTTATATTATTATGTTATAATAATCAGAAATGACTCTTGAGCAGCATATCAGCAGAAAGACTTCTGAAGGATCATGTGACACTGAAGACTGAAGATGAATGATGCTGAAAATTCAGATTTGATCACAGAAATCACAACAAAAACAGCTATGCTAAATTGTAAAACTTTCACAATGTGTACTGTATTTTGGATGTAGTCTGAGCAGAAGAAAACATCCTAATTATTCCAAACTGCCTCCAGTGTACCGTGACCTTTGCCTGACCCCGTGCAGATGAACGGCCCTCGCGTGAGCGGTCATACGAGAGTCTGCATATTCCATGATTTCTGAGAAAGCAAACCTGCACCATAACCCATTATGCCTCGTTTCCCAGTTTTGACTTAATCAGGAATTGTCGAAGGCCTCCAGAGACCGCAGAGGAAAAAAAAAAAGCGTCTCTCAAACACGCCATCTTTGTCCAAGGTGCTTTTCTCCTGACACTGAATGATTTTCCCAGCATTGATTATGCACATGTTCTGGGCAGACGGAGTCACGGGGGGTATAAGAGAAGCCACATGCTGCAGGCCTGAGCTCTGAAATCCACCGCTAACCGTCTCGTCTTATGTCACGCTGCCTTGTATCTGCCCAGATTGTTTGGTCTCAGTTTGGAAGCCTGTGTTTGTCTTGGCCGGCGTATTTTTGAATTGTTTAACCCATGAATTGAACCGTATCTGATCTACAGTGGCTTCATGCTTGAACTCTCATGAAAATAATGTCCCTCCAGAATCAGCTAAAGGATATTTTGGTAACAACAAAAAGAGGTTAAAACATTTTCGTGACAGTTAAGCAGCTCCTCCCTATAACGGTAATGCATGAATACATTTTCTCTTTTTTTATAATATTCATTTATAGTGATTTACATTAGATTCTCATTATTGTAGGTATTTTAATTAATTAAAATAAGCACTAATTATATTTTGTTAAATAGAATAATACTATAATAATATAATAAGAATTTTCTAAATTATAAAAACAATGAAAACAACAACAATAATAATTTCTGTATAATATAATAAATAAATACATTTTTGCATTTTATTACAATTGTTGTTTTTTTTAAATAAGGCATGGCTTTAAAATACCAGCATAGATTCTCGTTATTTTAAAAAGTATTTCCTATTAAAATATGCATTGTTTATATTTTATTAAATACAATATGATAAGAAAATAATTTATAAAACTATAATTAAAATATATAATAAACAAAAGCAATATATATTTTTTTTTAATTTATGCATTTATTTTATATTCAAATTGTTGTTGTTTTTTTTAAATAAGGCAGTAATACAAATGATAAATCCTTATTCAGCAACTAATATAAAGTGCCATACTGTAATAGAAATGAGAAGAATTTTAGTGCAGCATTTAATTGTCATGAAAACAGTTCACTTGGGAGTGAAATATGATCTAGTCATGTTCTTGACAGGCTTTCGTGAGACTTGCTCTACTCATAACCAGATTTAGAGGCCTGTTATAATGATTTACTGCCAACAAGTAACAGGGTTTCTCTTAAAGACTCATACGCTGGAAAACAGGATGTAACACTGCCCAGACATGCATTTGCTCAATCTGCAAAATAACTGATCATGATGATCATCCAGCACAGGACCAGAGAGAGAGGGGAAAGGATCGAGAAAAACTGGGCTGTTTGATGTATCAAATCTCATAAATATTCTGTTATTTGCAATTTTAAATAAATAATTTGGGTGAAGAATTCAAGCACGTGTCAATGACACCACAGTAAGACCATCTAACTACTAAGAGAGAGAAATAAGAATAAATACAAAAATAAAACAATAACAACAAAAAAATTTAATAAATAAATGTATGGACAAATACATGAGGGATTTTAGTGTAAATAAATAAGTAAAAAAGTTTAGATAAATAAATAAATGCAGGAAAGGTTCAAAAAAATAATAATATAATAAAATGAAAATACAAAAAAATTAAGCAAAGAATATAAAAAAAGTGCTGTTAAATGATTAATTGTGAGTAATCGTATCCAAAATAAAAGTTTGTGTTTACAAAATATATATGTGTACGCTGTGTATATTAATTATATATTTATTTTTACACATGCATGTGTATATTTAAGAAAACTATGTTGTTTATATATTAAATTTAAATCTTTTTAAGTTTGAATATATAAATGTAAAAATATGTAAACATTTTTAATATACGTTTTATCCATGTGTATTAATATATACACAAATATACACAGTACACATACATGTATTAGGTAAATAAAAACTTATTTTGGATGCCAGCACTATTAAAGAGTTACAAAAACAAATACATCATTCATCATCTAATATATTCCTTTATTTGTTTCCATTTTTATTATTTATTTTGCTTTAGTCAGTTAAGCAGGTTTAGTCCCTCATGTTTGACTCGGTCACTCACCAGCTTTGGGGTTATCAGGGTTTTTATCAGGATGGCAGGACAGGGCTCTCTGTCGGTACGCTTTCTTGATCTGAAAAACAGGAGAAACAAGAGTCGGATCCAGTCACATATCGCCGTGCCATTCCTTGCATTTACCAAATTTCATTCCCGACTGTTTCTGCTGCAGCTATTTCACAAGAAAAAAATCTATTGTACAAAACATTTGACATAACTCAAGACTCCAAGGAGCTCACGCTTTCCTGGAAGGCCTGAAGCATCAGAGATGTTTTATAACAATAGACCGCGGTCACGTCCACCGCAAGCCAGAAATCCCAGCATCCTCCGAATCACGGCACACATTAACATCACACTGCACACGTCTATGTGCCATGAACTCCCATGAGCCTTCAGGAATGTGAACCGCACGTCTCGTCGGGTTGACGATGGTGTGTTTCTCATTAGACGCTGTCTATCAGCTGACAGAGACTAAGAGCGACCCGGACAGCGTCTCACTGATTCACACCATTCCCTCGCTTCTGTTTATTCTGCATTAACAGATCTCAGGACTGACGTGTCCAGATGCTCGCACAACACATTTATCAACACTATCTACTGCAATCTAGACTCTAGTATACTTACGAAAAGATGCCTGGCAGGCTTCAACAGGCTGCGACAGACTCGTAAAATCAAAGAGTAATAAATCTGACTCAATGATTTTAAGGGTTTATTGCTACACAATGGAGTTCGGTTTACAGTAAAATGTGGCCTCGAGAAAATTAGATTCAATAGCAATCGAGTTTGTGATCATCCTTAATATCACCAGCATTTTATCATTTATAAACATTCATAATTTATCATGTTTTCATAGTTCATAACCTCTGAATGACACGTCGTGGGAATAAATAAACATTCAAATTTAAATATTAAATAAATGAATTTAAGGAATAAGGAAAATAACAAAAAAAGTTTAAAAGGATAAACAGACAAACAAATAAATAAATAAATATTAATATTACATTTATATTCATATTATATTATATCAATAATGAAGAACACAATAAGAAAAAAAAAAAGTTAAAGATAAATACAGAAAATAAATGAATACAGTTCTAATAAAATAAAATAATTTTACAAGCATACAAATACTGCATACTGCATCAAATAGCATCTCTAAATATATTTAAATATATATGAAAATATAAATATAATTTATGTTACATAATGCATCAAATATGACTCGACAAATAGCAAATATTATGTTTTCGTTAAAAAAAAAATCTATCAGTTCATATGTCAGGTTTCAGAGGGTTAAACCAATCCCAGAAACCCCTGTGTTTTCTGTGCTGTGAGACAGGATCAGTAAACCCAAGCCAACCCCAATTTAATAAAACAACTGGAGATGGCTCCCAAACGTGCATCTACTCGAGCTTTGAAAGATGTGTGACGTTCCAGACGCTGTACAGAAGTCAGACAGACAGTGGATGAACACCATTCATGTCTGTGTAATAAACTCTTCATCAGGAGTCAGGAATGAGCTGGAGGAGTTCGAATCATCAGCTCCAGGTCTGACGGACCAAACATCCCTCTGGACATTTACTTTTAGTCATTAGCGTCTGTTCAAAGCCACAGCTGGATGTTTTGTGCTCAGTGAATGATATTACAGCATCACAGGAAACCAATCAAATCACCAAATTCTCTCACACCGTTCCTGGCTGGTGGAATGATCTTCCCATCACTATCCGAAATACCAACTCCCTTACAACTTTCAAACGACTGCTGAAAACCCATCTCTTTCAACACTACTTGATATCATAAAAAAAATTCTCTTAACTTAACTTGTCCTTTCTTTCCCTTTCTAGCCTGCTCTTATCTAAACATTGCCTGTTATACGGTATTATGAGCACTTCCTAAGTTGTTGTTTGCCTCTTTAGGACTAATTGCTTGCTGTTTTCCCACCTGTAAGTCGCTTTGGATAAAAGCGTCTGCTAAATGAATAAATGTAAATGTAAATCAACAGCTCTGGACTGTGAGTCAGCAGATCTTTCTGGATTCATGTGTAAAAACATGCACAAAAACATATTCTGCAAGAGGTGAATGAACCTCAAATGACATTAAATACACATCAGTTTATATAATGTATATATGTAAAATAATATATGCATTAAAATACTCAAATAAAATACTAAAATTACCACATAATTGTCGTCATAATCATTGGCTTTTATCTAAAAATGATGACTGCAAGCAATAAAAGCCAGATGCGTCAAATATGATTATAATATATATATATATATTGTATACAGTTACAGTTATGTTTAGTATTTTAATATTTACACAAACACTTACAACATTAACTGTATATAATATTAGTTATACATACATATACACTTATAATGTACACATAATGCACAGTCAGTGTATTAAATGCTTTAATAATATTATACATGTATAATATTAAATATAATGACACATAATATATATATTTTGTATTAAACAAATAATATTTAAAACACATTATAGTCATTTTATTTTCAATATTTTTACAATTATGTTTATTATAATCATAATTGTGCACATAATGAAAATAAAATAACTTTATAATACAGAACTTTTTATATATTTCATATAGTAAATTATAATGTTAAAATAAATGCATACATTCAAAAATAATATAATTTCTAACAATTAATATAATCATATTCATATATTCAAAAATTCACATTAATCATATTAATTATATATAAAATTATTGTAATATTATAGCTTTTATACGTGATTTTAATTAGATTAAAAATGAATTTTGAATATGAATGAAATTCTGACCTGGACATTTCTTCAAAGACATCAAACTAATGTGGGGACAGTAATCTGTTGATCTGCAGCGCCACCTACTGGTCATAAACTACCTCATTCACTGCTATACTGTAGTGACAAAAGGTTCCTCTGACATTTTACAAACCGCACTAGTATCTACTTTCATGTGACTAGTACTTATTTTTTAGATACTAGTATCTTTTCCATTAAGTACTAGTGCTTATTCTTTAGGTACTAGTGTATTTTGTTAAGTTACTAGTACTTATTCATTAGATACTAGTAACTATTAAATAGACACTAGTTCTTATTCATAAGACACTAGTACTTATCTATTAAATACAAGTACTTAATTTTTAGATAGTGGTATTTATTCATTAGGTACTAGTGCTTATTCATTAGATAATAGTACTTACTAAATAGATACTACACATTTATTAGATACTAGTATTTATTTGAAATGTTACTAATAAGATGTTTTATTTTACTCATATGTTTTTTTAATTGAACTCTACTGTAGCCGTTTGGACTAGTCATAACACAACACGAGTATAAAAGCAGATCTGACTCGTAAGATAAGAATTGTCAATACATACCAGTATCTAAAAAGTAAATACTAGTATCTAATGAATGCTTACTAGTAGTATTTAAATAGATACTAGTCACTATTGCGCTGCAACTTAAGAAAACACATGCAAACGGAAAAAAAACATTAAGAAAACATCTTCATCAGTTTGACAACACAGGCGGCGCAAATCCTCGCAATGCAACCAAACACAGAAACTAAGTACTTATATTGTAATAATTACTAGTCAAGCTGAAAAGATGATCTCAACAACAAAATAACGGCCTGTTCCATAAAACAAGTTTACCAAATAAGCCAGGCTTATTTCAGTTAGTCTGACTTATTTTGTATCAAACCTACTGACAATTTGGAGATAACTTCAAATAACTAGTGAGAATGCATTTGGAGATATCTTAATTAATACAGATCATTACTAAAACATAAATACCTCTCAACCGTCCAATCAGAGTCGACAAGGCAATACAATACATGCTGAATAAATTTTAATAAACAGGGCTAAGCTGCTTTATATGTTAGCCCATCTTGCTAATTGTTTACAATGGAAACACAAGGAAAGATTACAAACCTGAGGCAGAAACCATGCCATGTTATTATAAAGGCTGTCAATTGGCATTGTATTTTAAATATACTTCATTGTTCTAAAAATACCAGAGATAAGAGCTCAGATAAACGCATATATTGTCGCAATCATTGTTAATTTACTTTTCTCTTTCTTTCTGCGGTTTATAGATTAAATGTTAAATGCCATCGTTCTGACATGTAAACACTTCAGTCTTTATAACTCATATTCTGAACACCAAACACCTCCTCTATAACCTCCACGTGTGATAGAAACGACACCGTTATTTTATTGTTATTGTGTATACTTTCATACATGATTATGAATCTTTGCTTTATTGACAGAAACACTCATGAAAGCAGCTCATAGACTGACGCACCTGCTTCTCTGTCGCGGTGGATTCAATCCCCAACAAAGCGTAAAGATCCATCTCTAAAATCTCTTTTGTTGACGCCATGGTTAAATTTCGCTAAATAAAACAATAAACGCGTGAAAATAATATTCCTGACTTCCTCAGCAGCAGTTTAAAGACTCCTTCTGAGCGAGGTAGTTTGTTGGCACATGAATGCAGGAGGAGCGCAGCGCCCCTTCAGGCGGGGATGAACGAGCAAATCAAGTGTTCATTCAGTAGAACTAGAATAATACCAATCCGTTTCTATTTTGGTGTCTATTCCTTTTCTTTTTTCTTTTGTTTTATTAACCACATGAAGTTAAACTAAATTAAAATGATAAATGTTTTTATCTAATTTTTTTTGTATTTTATTGTACAATATGTACAAAGTAAAAAAAACAGTAAAATGTTGAAATAATTTTTACTATTTAAAATGACTGTTTTCTATTAAATTTCAATATGAAAACATTTAAAAATGTAATTTATTCCTGTGATTTCAAAGCTGAATTTTTATTACTTTTTCATTTTTCATTGAATTTTGAATTTTTCATTACTCCAGTCACACAATCGTTCAGAAAACATCATTCTAATACTCTGATTTGCTGCTGTAGAAACATAATTTTTAAAGTATAAGGTTACAAAAGCGTTTTATTCCAGGTGAATGCAGATCTTTGGGTCTTTCATCAAAGAATCTTAAAAAATGTTACTCAAGTTTTTAAATATTGATAGTAGCAACAATGACAACAACAATAATAATAATAAACATAGTTTTCAAACTCGTTTCGGGAGGAGAGATCAAAGGCAGTAATTATCGTCTCCGCCCCTAATTACCCATTATC
>JAUMHQ010000013.1:464448-475997 GCA_032361165.1 Enteromius paludinosus | reverse complement strand
TTTTTTTTTTTTTTTATTTTTTTTTTTTTTTTTTTTTTTTTTTTTCCAACATTATTTTCTTGAATATTCCCCTCCAAAAGTGCACTGCAAAATGATTTTTAGAGAATGTGGATGTGCTTTAAAGGATTTTTCTAGTGATTTATTGTCTTTATATTGAGTAACTGGCGTCCAGAGATGAAACGAGCCCAAATATGCCCAACGTTCCCCAAGCCAAGCATCTAAAATAGCCTTTTCTATCAAGCTAAATAAAGCCTATGTCTGACTTTACTTCGGCCAAAACAAACTGGGCTAGAAAAGGGAAAACTGAACCTGGTGCCAAAGACGCTCTGGCACTTTTGTTGAGCTTCGCTGTGGCATAAAAGCTCCTTTGTCGGCGGTAAATCCCTGCAGGACGTCCCCCTTTGGCTGATGGGACAGTTTCCAGCGCTGGGCTGGTTTGTTTTGTGTAAGATAATCAGATATAAAGTGAAGATCGTGTCGAATCAGCAGATGTACAGATGTACTATACACATCCTGTTTAGTCACTGACTTACAAATTATTCAAGCATATGATTTATAAAAGAAGTCTCTTCTGCTGCCCAAAGCAGGGATTACCGGAAAAACTGTCAAATATTATATATGTAATATAATTTCACAATTTCATTATAAATATAATATCATTTCAAACAGCTGTTTTCTATGTGAATATGTGTTAAACTGTAATTGATGTCTGTGATCAAATCTGTATCTCCCGCATCATTACTTCCGTCTTCAGTATCACATGATCCGGTTCAGAAATCATGATTTGCAACATTTCTGATTATTATCAAAGTTTATGGTAACCGTCGTACATTTTTAAAGGATTCACATGTTCAAAAGAACAGCATTTATTTTAAAATATACAAAGAAAATTAGAAATCTTTCTAATACACCCCAGCTTCAATTGAATGCAGAATAAAATTTTTCCATCCAAAAGCTTACGTTAAGTATATTTTTTCTTCTGTGCATTAACCTCGTCTGACGTTCTGACCTTCTTCATTGGCGTTTGTGTGTGAGATCAATCGAATATCTCGCCTTTGTCTGTGTGTCCTGTGTTTGTTGAGTTAAGGGTGTGATCAGTGAAAGCTTTCAGCTCATATTTACTTGCGCTGATGTGGGATAGATCTGAACTTGCCTGAATAGACATAATAAATTTGCATTTAAAAGAATCATTATAATCTCAAGTCTGGGGTTAAAGTGAGTATCGTGCCAGCTCTTGCCCTTCTCAGCCTCTTTCTGCACCCGTGGATCCCAGAACAGCTCATTAGATGAATCACACTGGAACATGCCAGGAAAGACTAAACCAGCATGAGGAAAGATGGGGAGAGCTCGTGTCGGGTTGAGTTTTGCAAGTCTGAACTGATCATTCATTCCTCTGCATTAAAGACTGTGGTAAAGCTCCTGTTTCCTGACACCCAGCCCTCATTTCCCCTGAATATGGGGGTTTCTGATAGACGCTGTGACCTTCCTGCATCTCCTAGTTTGGAGGTTTTGAGTCATAAGAGTTTTAATATTATGAATTATTCCTTAAATCATATGTGTTTATGCTTGCCAGATGTTTCACCAGCAGCACCAAATGTGTGCTAATGACTCAGAATTGGTCTCTCTGTTATAAAAATATATTATTTTCATATTATTCATAATCTATGTACATTGCATTATACATTTTTATACCATTATTAGGGGAAAATGCATTCTGCTTGTTTGTCAACTTTAAATAAATAACTCGTGTTATTTTTTTTTGCTTATTTATTTTTATAAATTATGTTTTAATTTTTTTATTTATCCTGCTTTCTGTGTTTTCATCGAAAATTTATTCTTATACTTTATACTTGTATAGCACTTTAATGATGCCTTTAACATGTAATAATATATAAATATAACAATTATATTTATAATAAATATAACCATTCATGATAAAAAATGTAAAAGCTCTATTGTACCACACTTTATTAATAATATTAAATGTTTAAATTTAAACAATACATAAGTTCTGTTACTCAGCACATATTTTATAATAATAATAATAATAATAATAATAAATCCAATTGAATTTATACAGTATTTATTTATATATTTTTTGTATTTATAAAGTATAATTTCTGTTCCGCAGCACCTAATATTATTATGATAATATTAAAAATAATTATTAATTATGAAATGTTTAATTCTATTATTATTATTATTGTTGTTTGTAAAGTACTTTTTTCTGTACAGTAGTTATATATTTCTGTTACAATTTCTTCAAGTTAAATCAAATGTTTATTTAATCAGGTTGTAGAGAACGTACTGTTAGTATTGTGTGTTTAATAAAATTCTCTGCTTTTCACCTTCGCAGCACCTCCCTCGATCTTCATCATCGTCTTCATCATGTCTGGGAAGTCGGATGGCGCTCAGAAGTGGGCGGCCGTGCGAGGTCGACTGGGCTCGTCTCAGGACTCGGACGGCTCGCAGGAGGCTAACCTGGAGAACGCAGACGCCGAGCTGTGCATCCGTCTGCTGCAGGTGCCCACCGTGGTCAACTACTCGGGCCTGAAGAAGCGTCTGGAGAAGAGCGACCAGGTCTGGATGGTGCAGTTCCTGGAGCTGTCGGGTCTGGACCTGCTGCTGGAGGCTCTGGACCGTCTGTCGGGACGCGGCTGCTCTCGAATCGCAGACGCCCTGCTGCAGCTGACGTGTGTGAACTGTGTGAGAGCCGTGATGAACTCATCCGCTGGGATACACTTCATCGTGGATAACGAGGGATACGTGCGGAAGCTGTCGCAGGGTACGGACACGCTTACTCTCTTATTTCAACCCTATAAATAAATTATAATATAATATTATTATTATCGAGACCTGTAAGCCTTTTTGCAGTATATTTGCAGTATAGCCTATTTTTGCTTAGTTGAGTCTTTGGATAAAATGTAGTTGTTTTTTCTCTGTATTCTCATTATATCAGAATATATGAGCCATAAACGCCTGATCCGTCAAATATAATACTCATTTAAAAAAACAAACATATTTTTTATGTATATGTTCTTTTTTTTTTTAAGTGTCAACAATCTAATTTAATTATGAGATTAAAAAAATGATGTCAGATTTTTCAATATTCACTTACTATCTCATAATTATGGGATTTGATCTCAATTATGGCTTTTTATCTCATTTACATGTGTCATAATTTCGACTTTGTCTCATAGCTAAATTAAAATGATGCTCAACAAAAAAAAAACGCATGCAAATTTATATATATATATATATTCTAAGAGCTGTTAATTTAAAAACAATAGTTTCAGTTAAATTTTTCAGTCTATACAGGGATAAAGGAATAGTTCACACAAACGTAATTTTCTCACCCTCATGTTATTCCAAACCCGCATGAACTTCTTTCACGCTTCTCTTTTGAAGATGCACATGTTCACAATCCACAACAAGCCTGTCGAAGTCACGCAATCGCTGTTTCTACATCCCAAGGAAGGATTTGACCGAACTGCTCCTTTAAAACTGTGCACTGTCCAGTAGACAAGATAAATTCAGAAAACATGCATTCCTCCAAAGCAGTGCTCACAGTATCTGCATTGCACAATCTTCACACCTATCACATGCTCTAGCTGTTTTTTTTAACTCTCAGAAGTACAAAGTTCACATTACGTCTCCCAAAAATGAGCTCCCGAAAAGTAGAGAGGGACAAAGCGATGGAGGAGGAAGCTAAAACGATGGAGGAGGAAGCTGAAAACACTGTCTTTCCTTTCCCTTTCCCTTCAGCTTTGGATACGTCCAACACTATGGTGAAGAAGCAGGTGTTTGAGCTGCTGGCGGCCCTCAGCATGTTCTCCTCTGAGGGTCATAGACTCGCTCTAGACGCTCTGGACCATTACAAGGCAA
This sequence comes from Enteromius paludinosus, assembly GCA_032361165.1. Classification (NCBI taxonomy): domain Eukaryota; kingdom Metazoa; phylum Chordata; class Actinopteri; order Cypriniformes; family Cyprinidae; genus Enteromius; species Enteromius paludinosus. The sequence goes on along the minus strand of JAUMHQ010000013.1, from coordinate 472,112 downwards.
GTGTGGATGTGATTTATATGACTGTATGATTCATGCTCCTCAATCTGGATTGATATCATGTCAGAAAGAGAATTTTAGTGTCTTTTACATCTGAAGTGCTCAGCTGAGACAGATAACATACGTCTCCTGTGATGGATTTTGTCTCTTAACACATTAGTGTCTGACTGCATGGGGGTAAAAACAGAAAACTGCACACACTGTAGTTTCTAAATAGACTTTCTGCCAAAGTGAAAGTTTGCATGAAAAAAAAATAAGATTTTCTAAACAGAAATTTTCTTTCTGGATTTTTGTCTGGAAACATTCTTAAATCAAGATGCATTTATTTTACCACAATTGCTTGCTGGTATATTTAATTGCCTATATTTAATCGGATTATAAGAAAAAAAAGATCTTTGTTTTCCTTAATAATCTTTTATTTATGTATGTATTTATTTATTTATTTATTTATTTATGTATGTATTAACATATTTATTTACTTATTAATTAATATTTTACATGTAAACCTGCTTATTTATTTATTTGCTTATTTACTGGATTGTTTTGATGAATTAAGCTTATTTGGCATATATTTTTCACATTTTAAGCTTTAAATTCACTGTAATTTATTTATTTTATTTATATATTTATTTTGCAAATGAAACTTTATATCTTGTAATTTTCCATCTCAATTAAATATGCTTTGATTTAAGAATGTTGACAAAAAAGTTAAGAAAATTAGTTGTGGTAGTTCAGTGTGGTAGAGATATTTTGCTAAATCTTATGCATGCATGTTTTCAGTTGGACTTATTTTCTCTTTTAAAGTGCATAGGTTGCTTGACATGTATGAAGTCTGCAGTACATTAGTGTTGTGTTTGTCTAACAGTCTGTGAAGACGCAGCAGTATCGATTCAGTGTGATTATGAATGAACTCCAATCCACTGATAATGTGCCTTACATGGTGACTCTTCTGAGCGTCATAAATGCCCTGATCTTCAGCGCCGACGACCTGCGCCAGAGAGACAAGATGCGCAAGGAGTTCATCGGTACGTCAGACCTACATACTGCATACTATGCACTTTGAACTGTCTGCGGTTGCCTGGAATATTCTGAATAGTACATTAAACTGAATTATTTACTGTATACTGCAGGAAAAGTATGAGTAGCATGCAAGTGTGCTGATTAGAACACCTCAAAATACACCTTTTAGAGAATACTAGCATACTGCATGTGAAATAGCAGGCAGTACACAACTGTTTAGAAGTTAGTATGCTTTTATTTTCATAGAATATATAATACTGGCATACTACTTGGTGCATACTGTACAGTATACACTGAATGCTGCCTGCTTTTGTTTAAAAATAGAATATGAAACAGCATGCAGTGTGCAACTATTTAGTATGATTTAATTTAGTGTTTAGTGCAGTCTGAGCACAAAATGAGGAAAAACTGTTTTGGACTGATTTAGTAGATGCAAAAATAGTATGGAAGAGTGCTATTTTGAACACAGTCCTTGGAATATAGACTACTTACATGCTACTTACTGCATACTGAGTGTACAATGAATTCAGTGTTCCAATATTGAGGCAGTAGTATGTTTTTCTGTGACAATTCTATAAATTGCAGTCTGATCACATAATTAGTAAAGATTCTTGTATATTGCACGATTTTTACTGATGTAGTAGATGCAAAAATAGTATGAGTAGTATGGGAGAATGTCATTTTGAACACAGTCTTTAATCAAAACATGTCCTGCGTGTTGCACAGTATACACGGAATTCCGCCTCCTTTTGTTTAGAAATAATATATGAAGCTGTGTGCATTGTGTGACACTATTGAGACAGTAGTACGCTTTAATTTAGTGTTAATTCTGTAAATTGCATTCTGATCACATAATGTTGTGGCTTAATGATACAGTGTGCAACCGTTCAGATGGTAGTACGCTATAATTTTGACAAAGATCACATTAACCCGTTTCTTACTGTATATAGCCCATTTTGACTAATTAAGTTGGTCATCTGGGTGTGCAACCTGTTGTGCCTGATATGCGTACTGCAAAAATAGTAGCATGCAAGTATGCTATTTTGAACACATTTTGAACAAATCTGTATATTGCACATTTGGACCATTTTAATAGGTCATCTGAACTGTGCACAAAATGCATACTGCAAAACTAGTATGAGTAGTGTGGTTAGTATTCTAGTGCTAACAGAAGTGATCAGTGATCTTGATTGCGTTCACCTGTTTGTCACTCAAGCACACGCCTCCTGTTTTGTGCTTTAACACAACTGAGCTTTCCAGCAGAGCACTAGATGTTTTTGAGCATTATTTATAGTATATTCATGGACTTTATGTGTCTTCTCGTCCACCAGGATTACAGCTGCTTCACCTGCTGCCGAAGTTAAGGTGGGTTTATGTTTGATTCATTGAAATGTGCACTGTGCACAGAAACGCAGAGCAAAGGAAATGAAACATGCAGGTGTTCAAATAGTGAGTGTGTGTTTTAGAGAAGAAGATGATGAAGACTTGATCATCCAGTGTGAAGCGTTTGAAGAGGCCATGGCTGAGGATGAGGACGAGCTCCTGAGGCTTTATGGAGGAATTGACATGAGCAACCATCAGGAAGTCTTCACATCTCTGTTTAACAAGGCGAGCAGCAGGGGATCCAAAAATATTATTGCATGGTGTTTTTAAAAATGCATTTAATGAAGCACTAAATTTAAAAGTTGTGAACAAACAAGTTATATTTGTATTCATTCTCCAGGTCAGTTAAATGGGATGTTTTGTTTGTCCCACTTCTTAAAGAAACAATAATAATGTTTGGCAGTGGCTTTTTGCACAAAGTATAAATACCAATAGGTCCTATTACTTGGTGTACATAGCAAGTCAAAATAGCATATTTCCTTAGCTAAAATGCCATTTACACTATGTGCACATAGCCTTTTCATTATTGCAAGTGATCATCTGCACCACTTCAGTATTGAAGTACATTATAAAACAGATTTTAATTCACATTATTAAATAGATACCATGGTTGACGCCTTTTAATGGGAAAATAAAGTCCTCCCTTCACCTACCCAATACTTTATTTTCAACCTTTTGATTATTTCCTTTTTTTATTGAAAATAAATGCTTTTCTGATGTGATTTGGAGTTTAAAACGGTAGAATCGAACCCGGGTTGATCGCTTCAAAGGAAGACCACCATACGCCTTATCATCTGCGCCACTGAAGCTGATGACAAACAACCATGTTTTGTAATGATGACTAGCCCGATCACACACTGGTGAGCAGAGTTAGTGTCGGTAGCCACTTTTATTTGCAAGGAACACCATACAAGCAGGATATTTTTTTTTTCTATCAGTATTTGGAATTGTGGCCACTGCTGTATATCTTCTTCCAGATGTGTGCTGATGTGTGTGTGTGTGTGTGTGTGTTCTCAGGTGAGCAGTTTCCCGTCGTCTCTGCAGCTCTTGTCAGTCTTACAGGCTCTGCTGCTGCTGGATCCGGAGCGAGCTGATATCTGGCAGGCGCTGGAGGCGCTCGCTAACAGAGCCATACTGATCGCTCAGAGCTGTGAGTGTCTCACTGCATCCCAGTCTGTCTCTGATTAAATACCAGGCCCGTTTATTAGTGCTTTGAGCGTGAATAGTTGAGCTGTCCTACTGGGGCCTCTCTTTGGGTCACAACAGTCTTAACATATTACGTTATTCTCAAATGTTGTTGTTTGTTTGTTTTTTACTCTCATTCAATGAAAAAAATAAATAAATGGGGATTACAGTATTCCGTGGCATTACAATTATTCAATACCATTGTATTTATTTATTTATGTATATACTTATTTGATCTATTTACTTCTGATTAATCTCTTGCTTGTTTACTTGTATAAACAAACTCTTTTGTTTGTATATCATCTTTATTATTAATATAAATGAATTTGCTTTACTTTGTACTTGTATATCAACTTAATGTACTAATGTTTTTTTAATTAAATATTTAATTTCTTAATTGCTTATTCAATTTTAGTCTCATTTACATGCTTAATTATTTACTTATTTACCTCTATCTATCTATCTATCTATCTATATAACATTTACTTTTATAGCTTTTATCCATTACTTATTTGATATATATATATCTATATCTTTAAAATCTATTTACCAATATATTAACTTCATTTATGTACTTATTTACTTACTTTGCTTATTTACATTTTCATTTATGCGCGTTTAATTACTTTTAATTATGGTCTTTAATTTTTTTCTTGCTTGTTTCGGACTTGTTTATTTTTTTACTTCATTATTTTCGTGTATATTAATCTCATTTAATTATTTACTTGCATGCTTATTTGCATTTTTAGTTCACTTACTTGCTTTATTTTAATATAATTCCTTATTTGTTTAGAAACATAAATGTATAAGGAAAAAAAAATCTAATTAATCGCTAAATTATGCACATTTTTATGTGGTTACTTATTTCCTTGTGTGTTTATGTATTTGTTTGTTACACCGTGTCCTAACTACACGTGACATGACGCGGCGACACGCGATAAAAGGTTCGGTTTTGTCCTAACTAGCTGCAGCGGCAACACGCAAAATGTTTTATTGAGAAACAGTGGGAGATTTAATTTCGCCTGTAATTGTACTACTGAAATGTGATGTTTCACAAAGTGATTTTTCTCTCTATCTCTCTGTGGGTTCAGCTGAGATGGGCTCGTGTGAGAAGATCCTGCAGCGTCTCGTCTCTGCTAAGGAATCGTCCAAAGGCTCTTATGAGGTCGATAGTTACGAATCCAGAAGAAAGAATCAAGCTGTTCAGACGGAGACCAAAGACGACAGACTGCAGTGTTCCTGCAAACCAGACAAAAACCAGGAACCTCCGCGCAACTCCACAAAGACTGGACCTCCTCCTCCTCCTCCTCCTCTCCCTCTGCCAAATATGTCTACTCCTCCTCTCTCAGCAGTGCCTCTTAAAACAGTTGGACCTCCTCCTGCTCCTCCTCCACCACCTCCTTTACCAGGAGCAGCAATGCCACCTCCTCCTCCACCACCTCCTCCTCTGCCAGGAATGGGAGCTCCGCCTCCACCCCCTCCTCTGCCAGGGATGGGAGCTCCGCCTCCACCCCCTCCTCTGCCAGGGATGGGAGCTCCGCCTCCTCCTCCTCCTCTGCCAGGGATGGGAGCTCCGCCGCCACCTCCTCCTCCACCGGGAGGGGGTGATGTGATCGTGGCTCGGACATTTTACCCAGTTGGTCAGTGTTACTCCGCACCGGTGAAGAGCGGCCCGTATCCCACGCTCCGGATGAAGAAACTCAACTGGCAGAAGTTGAACTCTCAAGCCGTCACCGGTGAGATCTGACAAACATGATAATTTGAATAACAAAAATGAATAAAACATTCATCTAAAATATTGACATTTAATCTAATTGAAAATATTAGCAAAAAAAGGAAATAAATGCATTAACCCACCTTTTTTAGAAATCTACAGACCTGTTTCCCTCCTTCCTTTCATTGCAAACACACTCAAATGAGCTTTGTTCAACCAAGTCTCTGTCTTTCTCACTCAGAACATCCTCCTGGACAGAAACCAGACTGTTTTCATAAATGTAAATTTAACAGACACTGCCTTGCTCACAGTTGTTGAAACCCTAAAAATGGCAAGAAAGGATTTAAGTCTTCGTTACATATCTTGCTGGATCTGTCCACTGCTTTGACACGGTTAACCACCAGATCCTCCTGTCAACACTATTGGCAAAGGGCATCTCACACTCCAGTGGTTTGAGTCTTACCTCTCAGACAAAGTCCTTTAAGGTATCTTGAATAGTTAAGGTGTCCAAGTCTCAACATCTAGCTCCTGGGGTGCCTCAGGGCTCAGTTCTTGGACCACTTCTCTTCTCTGTCTACATGGCATGACTAAGCTCTGTCATTCAGAAACATGGCATGTCATATCACTGATGTGCTGATGACACTCAGCTCTACCTCCCATTCCATCCTGATGATCCGATGCTAGCTGTTCGAATCTCCAGCTTGTCTAACATACATTTCTTGCTGAATGAAGGACCATTACCTTCAGCTCGACCTTCTCAAGACAGAACCACTTGTGGTTTTAGTGAACGCATTCATCACAATTTCACCATCCAGTTAACCATAACTCCTTCAAAAACCAGAAGATTTTCTTGATTCAACAACAAGATCAGGCCTTTTCTTTCAGAACATGCATCACAACTCGAGCTCTTGTTCTGTCCAGACTGGACTATTGTAACGCTCTCTTGGCAGGTCTTCCAGCCAGTTCTATCAGTTTCTATCTGTTCAACAGTTTGCACTGATTACCAATAGCTGCTCGCATAGAATTCACGGATTTAATGTTTGCCTCCACCTTTTACCTGAATTCACTACTTCAGACTTCTGTGCCTCTAGACGCTTGCGTTCTTCAAGTGAACGGTGCGTTATTGTTCATCCCAATTAGGCACAATATTGTTTATGTATACATTCAATAAATAAAAAATAAACTAAAAGTGACACGCGTGACAAAGTTACTAAAGCTTTAGCTGAAATAAAAATGTTAAAGTATAAGTGAAATATATAAAAAGTGACAGTTTAAGTTAAAATATACAATAAAATGTAATTATAAAATGTAACTATAAAAAAACGTTGTTACGTAAATACGTAGATATAAAAAGAAAATACAAATAAATAAAATTGACATGGCAAAATGACTTTAACTCAATTGAAAAAGATTAAAGCTTAAAATATAATTCAAATATTAACAAAATATAAAAATAACAACTATTTTTTAGGCTACATTTCTTATTTTTGTTTGTTTTAATGAATTGAAAGAACTTCAATTAAAACTTCTTATTTAAATATGTAGACTATGTAGATAGATCAGTTATTTCTATCTTTTGCGGTAGCGTGTCAGCTGGAAATATCAGTTTCCATTTCCAACATTATTTTTGTCATTAATTGTTATAATGCAGTGAGAATATTGTCTGACAACAGCCAGTGCTCCACACAGAGATCTGATCTGATCATCATCCAGTCTGTCTGGAACAAACTGAGACAGACTCAATCCAGAAGAACTGTGCCAACGTCTCCAAGATGAAGAAAAACACCTACCTGGAAAGCTCCAGTATTGTTCAGAGTTTTAGACACTCGAGTAAAAATACTGTAAAATGAGGATGCTTTCAAAAACAATGCCGTGAATAAACGTAATTGATCAATTAACTTCTATTTACTAAATCAAATAAATATTTGGTATGACAGCTTTTGGTAAAACAGCTTCTGTTCAGAGGTACACTTGCCCAGAGTTTTTCAGGCAGCTTTCCAGGGAGGTTTTTTCTTCATCTTGGAGACGTTGCCACAGTTCTTCTGGATTTATTCTGTCTCTGTTCGTTCTGTTACTTCATGTGATTCCAGACAGGAGACTTTTGCACATTACGGTATATGTGTGTGTATGTCTAAAATATAAAAACTCCAAAATAGCACTTCAATTACTAATATTTGGAAAGACTATGACATAATACATCAGGCATGATCAACAAGTTGAAAAAGTAACATTTACCGGAAATGTGTGAATTTTAATTAGAATATCTGTCTGTCCAAAAGTATGATTATTATTAAAGGTGCCATAGAATGGAAAACTGAATTGAGCTTGGCATGGTTGAATAATAACAGTTCAGTACATGGACATA
>JAUMHQ010000013.1:400325-420470 GCA_032361165.1 Enteromius paludinosus | reverse complement strand
GCAGCCGACCAGCTTTCACGGCAGTCCACCCACCCTGGAGAATGGCGACTCCACCCCCAGACGGTCCAGCTGATCTGTAGTCACTTTGGCAAGGCCAAGATAGACCTCTTTGCCTCCCCGGACTGTACTATTCCCTCGACGAGGCGCCCCTCTGCAGGGATGCACTGGCACACAGCTGGCCTCCGGGGCCCAAGTACGCCTTTCCCCCAGTGAGCCTCCTTGCACTGACCCTGTGCAAGATCAGGGAGGACGAGGAGCAGGTTCTGCTGGTAGCGCCGTACTGGCCCTCCCAAACTTGGTTTTCCGACCTAATGCTCCTCGAGGCAGTCCCTCCATGGAAAATCCCCTTGAGGAGAGACCTTCTCTCTCAGGGGATGGGCACGATCTGGCACCCGCGCCCCAACCTCTGGAACTTGCATGTCTGGTTCCTGGATGGGACGCGGCAGACCTCTCCGGCTTGCCAGCAGCCGTGATGAACACCATCTCTCAGTCTAGGGCCCCCTCAACAAGGCAAGCCTACGCTCAGAGATGGGGTCTGTTCGTTGACTGGTGCTCCTTACGCCAAGATGTTCGATTGCAGTTGTGCTTGCCTTTCTGCAGGACAAGTTGGAGCGCAGGCTGTCCCCTTCAACTATTAAGGTGTATGTTGCTGCCATCGCAGCATACCATCATGCAGTGGACGGCCAGTCCCTAGGTAAGCACTAACTCATCATTAGGTTCCTTAGAGGTGCGCGTCGGGTTAATCCCCCGAGACCGCCCTCGGTACCCTCTTGGGACCTTGTCATCGCCCTAACCGGCCTGCGGCAAGCTCCCTTTGAGCCCTTAGCATCAGTCGAGATAAAATACCTGTTGCTAAAGACTGCACTCCTGATTGCTTTGGCCTCCATCAAGAGGGTCGGGGACCTCCAAGCCTTCTCTGTCGATGAAGAGTGCCTAGACTTTGGCCGGGCTGACTCTCACGTAACACTGAGACCTTGGCCCAGCTACATGCCCGAGGTTCCTACCACACCTTTTCGAAGTCAGGTAGTGAACCTGCAAGCTCTGCCCCGGGAGGAGGCAGACCCGGCCTTAGAGTTGAAGTGTCCAGTACGCGCCCTGCGCCTCTACGTTAACCGCACTCGGAGCTTCAGACGCTCTCAGCAGCTCTTTGTCTGCTTTGGAGGTCAGCAGAAAGGGAATGCTGTCTCCAAACAAAGGCTTGCCCATCTGGTGGTGGAAGCCATCTCCCTGGCATATCTATACCAGGGGGAGCCGTGCCCCCTAGGTCTGAGAGCTCACTCAACAAAGAGTGTAGCCTCCACCTCAGCATTGGTGCACGGTGCCTCTCTAGCAGAAATCTGTAGAGCTGTGGGCTGGGCGACACCCAGCGAAACCCGCTAGGTTTTACGACCTCCGCGAAGAGGCTGTGTCTTCCCGTGTCTTAAATCAGACAAGCTGGTAGCGGGAAGACCGGTTGGTGTCGGCTTTTTGCTGCGCATCTTAAAGGTTCCCAGATGCCAAGGCGAACCTCTCCTCCTTGCCCCGCAGTCAGACTCAGAGCGGAGTCAGTCTTGACTGTGCTCCTCTGGACTTCCTTCACCAGAGGTTGTGGCTTTAACGTCTTTGTTCCTCAGTCAGCCCGAAGGCTGTGTTTCCCTTCACTTATATCCATATCTTATCGATCTAGTGCATTCCTTTTAATTTCCATGTTTAATATCTTTACATGTCTCCGCCCCCCCCCCAACCCATGCTTCAGCTTAAAAAATTTATATACCAAGTAGGAAAAGGTAAAAGTTGGGATCCCAACGGGGCCCTAACTGGCCTCTAGGGTGTTGGGAAGGTTACGTGCAGACTCTCCTGTCGACACGGTTGCCCTCCTGTCGGCACCGTTGTCTCCGCGTAGCACGGCCTCAGGCTCGTGGCCTGTTCCATGGGTGTTCACATATGTAACGTCGAAGTGATTCGACTGAAAGGGTAACGTCTAGGTTAAGAACGTAACCCACGTGCCCTGAAGGAGGGAACGGAGACGTTACATTTTTCTGCCACGACCCTGGTTCGCGCTGACGCCGACTCGGCTCCTCAGCGAAAACCTGTGAGTGCAATCCAGCGGTGCCTCTTATGCTCACTCAGTGATGAGATGCACCTGGCTGTGATTATTGCACACCAATATTCATTGGCCTTTTTTCAAAGACTCGAAGACGATTGGTCTCTCATGCGAGATCCCATATGTAACGTCTCCGTTCCCTCCTTCAGGGAACGTGGGTTACGTTCGTAACCTAGACGTTTTCTCTTCCTTTTCTCCAAAGTAGCATTACATGGCCTCTGCCCTAGAATTTTAAAAGACGATATCTTTTGCATTAAACTTTCAGTGCTGCAACTTGGCAGATATTGTTCATGCTCTAACAGCAACTTTACACACTTACTAATGTAAAATAAATTGAAATCAACCACCCCTTTAATGTACCTTTACAATTATAGGAATTTTCTACCCTTATGGAGATGAGGATAAAAAAAACCCTGCTCAGTATTTTGGAAGTTCTCCTCTGATACCCCTGGCACAGCCGTTTGTCTACTTTGGGCTTATTTATAATCAACTATACGTAAGCAGTGTTGTCAAATTATACTATATTTTATTGAAACAAAATGAGTAGCTTCATATTCTACATTAAGAATGTTACTTGAAAAATCCAGTTGACTGATCTTTCAAAGTTTTTTTTTCATAACAGGTGAATAACAAGGGGTATGTAACTTTTAATGAGCCATTTCACCAGTCATATCCCAATTATTTTCCTGCATACTCTACTAGAGACATCATTGCTCCACTATGGACAAACATTGACATTACATACAGAGGAACCGTCTCTTACCGACAAGTAACAGATTCTCGTCTCTTGAATTGGGCTTCAAAAGACATAAACCAATATTACCCAAACCTGAACTTCTCTGCTTCATGGGCTTTAATTGCTACATGGGCTAGAGTACCAGACTATATTTACAGAAAGACAGTAAGTCTTTTTCTTGCATAGAAATTTCATTAAGAAACAGTATGTTCCTCTGTATTTATGTAGTTGTTCTCCTTATATCTCCTTAAAGTCGACCTTTCAAGTGGTTTTGGTGTCTGGCAAAAACATGTCATTTTCACTCATACATTATGGTGATATTGCCACAACATATGCTGCTACGGTAAGTAATTTAAAAATACACTGAAATCAAAATATATTATTGTTATCATATGATAAGTGTTCAGAATTTTAACTGAGATTTTCATTGTCTTGTTATTTTGATGGACAGTCTGGATATGACACAAGTGATTCAACTGATTTCTTTTCAATTGCTGGCTCTGACATTACATACCTTTCATACACAAGCAATGTCAATGTCATGGGTAGATGGGTATTTCGAGTTGACCTTGCATCAGACAACAGTGGTACAGTAATTTAATAATTAAACATAGAATTTATTGCATGTCTTGTTTAATAGTTGTTTATCATTTGAATTATGTAAAATAATTCATTGGGCAATTAATGTATAGTGAAATTGTAAAAGTGACAAATTAACTAAAATCATGAGCATGATGAAAAATAGACTTGTATTCTTTCAGGACTGTTCTATCCATTTAGGAGCAGCCGCAAACGAAACATTCATCCGCATTATGGATTTTCCATGAACATTTTGCAGACACCATTTTCTTACTTTGGGCTGACATACGAATATGTTTATGTGAGGACACTCATCAATGCAACTGCATTTTTTAAAGTAATTTATCTATAACACCAGCCATTACAAGTATTTGTGAACATGTAATATTTGCTACTTTTAGGTTCACAAAAATGGATTTCTTACTTTCAACGGGCCATCATTTCCATTAAATTCCCCAACTCTTCCTGCAAATATAGACATTGTTGCTCCATTATGGACAGATATTGACAACAGTGACATTTACATTCAACAATTCAGCGGTGTCCGAATACTACAGAGAGTTACAAATGAAATACATCAATATTTCCCTCATACAAACTTTACTGCCAACTCAGTTTTTGTTTGTACTTGGGCTAACGTGAAATTGTCCAACACTTCAGCACAGGTAAGATTTGTTTAATTATTTATTTTGTCTTGTAGACTTAGTATATGTAATAATCTGATGTGCTGTTTTTCTTCTGCAGAATTCCTCTTTTCAGTTACTGCTGATCTCTGGTTCTGGATTGACATTTATTGTATTTAATTATGATGGTATTCCCCAAACTAAAAATATTGCACTGGTGAGAAAGCTTTTACAAGCTTGTACTCTTTAAAAAAAATGAAAATTAATACAATTTAAATGATTCAGATGAAATTTATTTGTAGAGATACAGTATAATTATTTAGTAATGTTATATTTTTAGCTACATCTGCTATTATCCACAGACCTGTATCAAACATGTTTGTAATCATTGTTTAGGCAGGATATGACACTGTTGATTCTTCCAGTTATTATTCAATTCCTGTGCCTAACATCGCTAACCTGGCCCTCTTCACAAATGTCAATGTTAAGGGCCGTTGGGCTTTTCGTGTCGACACTTTGCAAACAGAGCATAGTAATTTGTTTTTTCTTCCTTCTACTTTTAATTCAGTTAATTAACTTAAGTTTTAATCTTTTGTATATAATATGGCCATAACATGCAATGACACATTTTTCCAGGTCTGTTTTATCCAGCTGGCTATAAAAACACTCAGAATCCCTGTCAAAGTAATGGAAGCTCACCAGCTCTGCACTTGCAGTATCCTCTCTTGTACTTTGGACGCAAATACCATGAATTATATGTGAGATGTCATATTAAACATATTACATTTAAAGTACATTCATGTAATACAAGTCATATTGCTTCAGTTAAATGTTCACATCTTACTATAGGTAAACAATAATGGACATTTGACGTTTGAACGATTTTATGAAAGCCTCCCCAAAGCTTTCCCTGCCAACTCTACGAGAGACATTATAGCTCCACTCTGGGCAAAGTTTGACTGTAGCGTCAAAGGAGACATCACCTACCGCATTGTAACTCGAGGCCATATTCTGGACCAGGCGGAAAATGATGTCAAGCAGTATTTCCCTCAGTTTGGGTTCTCAGTGCATACAGTCTTCATTGCAACTTGGAATAGGGTGCCCTACTTGAACAGCCCCACAACGGTATGTAGATTGAATAGTTGCTTTAATCTTCTTCTCTTTTTTTATTCTTTTTATTGCGTTTTAACAATACACATGTACATACAAATTTCCATGTAACAGAAAACATACTCAATGCTTTTAATACCTAAGTTTAGAATAAACCAAGGCAGAAAATTAAACTAAATTAATAATATCAAACTTATTAAAACGACTTCAGACATTTATTTTAAATTAGTTTTGCTTATAGACCATATATAGCTGGGTTTTTTTTTTCATTGAAACTTACTCTACTTTTTTTAGGAATCCTCCTTTCAAGTTGTTCTAGTTCTTTGCAGAACTCTTTCCTTCATCATAATGAACTACGGAAATATCTCCTCAACTGATCAAAGTTTTCAGGTTGGACAGAATAAAAATCTTGCTACAGAACTTTGAGATTCATTTCATTCAATACCGTTTCCCTACATGTCTTCAGTGGAAAATATTTTACAAAGATCATCATATTACCATACACATTGCATTCATGATTTATTTTATTTTATTTTACTCACAGGCTGGCTATGACACAATAAAATCAACTAATTATTTTTCAATCCCTGTGACTGATGAAAATAAGCTGTTCAACTCCAGCAATGTCAATGTGCCGGGACGTTGGGTATTTCGTGTTGATGGTGGACCTGAGGAGGGTAATTTCACTGTTTAATATACATGTAGAGAACATCATATCATTAAAATAATTATTCAATGAAATATGACATGAAAGAAAAAAAATTGCCATTTTGATGCTTGTTAAAATGTCCCCCTTAACATCTTTAAAGGGTTACTCCACTCTAAAATGAAAAAGTTGTCATTCCAAACCCGTAAAAGCTTCATTCGTCTTTGGAACACAATTTAACACATTTTAAATGAAAACCGGGAGGCTTGTAACCATTCCATTGAGTAAATATCACTTGTAACGTCTAGAAAAGTTTGAAACACATCGTCAAAATGGTCTTTCTGCCAGTGATTCAATCTGAACTTAATGAAGCGATGAAAATACTTCTTGCTGACACAGAATAGTGTATTTACATTTTTTTCTAATAATATTATTGGGGATATTAGGAATATTCTACCCATATGGAGAGGAAGAGGGTAAGATGTGTCCGCAGTCAGATGATGGAAGTTCTCCACTGATTTCTCTTCTGCAGCCATTTGTGTACTTTGGCCATGTATATAACAAAATATTTGTAAGAAGCATATTTATGACATTCATTAATTTATATTCCATATATATGATAAAACTTTAAAAATCCAGATAACTGTTTTTGATCCTACAGGTGAATAATAATGGAGATCTGACCTTTGACAGGCCGTTTTCAAGGTGGTATCCCTACTTTTTTCCTGCATACTCATCAATAAACATAATCGCTCCACTGTGGACAGACATTGATAATAGTAGAAAAGGCACCATCTCCTACCGACAAGTAACAAATGCTCGTCTCTTGAATCGAGCTTCAAAAGACATAAACAAATATTTTCCCAAATTCAACTTTACTGCCTCTTGGGTTTTTATTGCTACATGGGATAAAGTACCATACTTTGGAAACAGTGAGGCTGTGAGTTTCTCTTTCAGTTAGCATGCACTTTTATGGCATTGCTTATTGGCACTGAATGAATAATTCAATGAACATTTTAATTGAACAAAATAATGCATGTATTAATGAAGAATTTTCACTCGGATCCAGGAATCAACCTTCCAAGTGGTTTTGGTGTCTGGCAAAAACCTGTCATTTACACTCATACATTATGACTTTATCACTCCCACCCTAAGCGTAGAGGTAAAGCAGTATGAAAAATGCATAAAAATATTTATTTATGATCGCTAGAAGTGTGAAATACAAGTTTTTTGATTTAATGAAATGTTTTTCTATGTGTTTTCTTCATTAACAGCCTGGCTTTGACACAATTAATTCAACCAATTTCTTTTCAATTCCTGTTTCTGACATCACAAATCTGTCATACACAAGCAATGTCAACGTCATGGGTCGATGGGTATTTCGTGTTGACAACTCATCAGAAAACAATGGTATATACATATATGATATTTATGTAACACTTTTGATTATGGAACCCCATATTTTTCCTCAATAAACTCCTAATTACTGTTTATTAATTGCCAGTAAGGTAGTTGTTGTAGTAGTTTTTTAAGTACTAATAAACACACATTATTCTAGTGATATACATGCTAATAAGCAACAAAAGTGTTACTCAATTTTCATTTTATTTATTTAGATATGTATGTAACATTTGTCTCTGTTTTGCAGGATTCTGTAGCAAAACTAGCCCTCAAGGTAATGTTTCACTGACAGTTTGGTTCCTGTGTTAAATATAGCCTAGTATAAACACATACATACAAGCATAAATAAGCAAATACCATGTCTGTAGCAGGACGTTTTTGAGATTTTATTTATATATAACAGCTTTTGGTAAGATTAGCAGTTTTGAATCTTTTGAACTTGACATCATTTCTGCAGAAATAATGATCTTTTCAAAAGTTCAGTTTATTAATCACTTAGGGTAAGTATCAATGACAGGGGCGTAGGTTTGATTTTCAAGTTGGTGGGAACATCCACAGAATGTGTTAATGACGTATTAAACAGGATAATAGCCTATAGTAAGGTTTTTCATTTATATTGACCTCATAAATGTGTTAACTAATAAATTCTGTAATGTTACAGGTAACTAATATTGACAAAGAGACAGTTTAACTGAGACTTAATTTTATTCAGAACTTTACAGTGTATTTGCACTGTAAAAATTACTCTGGGGGGTGTTAAAAATGAAAATCAGTTATATTTTACTCAACTTAGTTAGCCATTAAAATATATAATAATGGGTTTATTCTACCTACACTACCTATTTGTTTACAGTAATATCTGCAACACTAAAAGATTAAGTAATATATACCCCAAAATATTATCTGTGGCAACTCAAAGTGAGCATGCGTCCATGTTCCGGAGGGAATCGCGGGATTTGAATTGTTCTGTGCCGGTGCTAAACTACAGGTAAGCTTTATTTAAAACATGTTGATATCATATTTAATGCAAATGCTAATTGTTTAATGCTAAGATCTACAAAAAAAGATTTCTATTAGTGTGCTTTTGTGTTATGTTATCAGCTCCACAGCCGTAGTGACTGTTAGAATCCATGGTTGGTCAAATTAGATTTGATGTGGAGAACACTGTCCAATAATGGCACCTGCAAATTCGAGTAAAAATCAACATTGGCTTTTAAAATATATTAGCTGACATTAGTTTTATGTAACATGGCTAAGTGAAATGTTTAGCAAATCTGCAGCACGCGCATGATTAAGAGAGAGAGAGTTAACGTTAATGTGCTGAAAATATGTCTTTGTAAGAGCATTTGTGCGCGTCTTACTGTAAGTCTGCATTCGTGTGATGTGTTTCATTCTTGATGCAAACAACTATTTCATGTGCAAAAAATGTCAAACTGTTCTGTCCTACTGTTGTGCTAAAATAATTTGCAAACAAGTCTGTATTGTATACTACATATACTGTAACTATATGCCTCTCTGTACATAATGTATAGCCTAAATTTGATATTATATCTACAGTACATGTACGTTAAGCCCCCAAGTTAATCTTTAGCACATATGTAACATATAGCGATTAATGTTAGCGTGTGCAGAGGTTAAACCATCAAAAAGCAAAAGATAAAATTATGTTGGCTTAACTTACTTTATTATTTTATTGTGATCTTAAAAACATTAGTTTGTTTTTGGTTTAATATCTTTTGCCAATTCACTTTGAGCTGTGTTTCGTGATAGTTTTGTAGATACATTGCAACATGGAAACCTTTTGTAAATTATAAACCTGTCTTTTTACAGTTCCAGATTATTGAGGAAAACATTTTCAGTTGTCTGTTGCCTCATGGGGTATCTTCAGAAAGACCATGAAGAGCTCTTTCAAGACTGTCAGGTATGTTATTTACCGAGCCCCTTAAGGGATGTGGTGGAGAAAAAAATCGGGCTAGGTAAAAAAAAAAAAATTCAAGGTGGATTATTTTATTTTTTTTCACATGTTTTGCGTTGTCTCACAAAATGTTTTGCTTTCTCTGGCATAACCAGTTGAGTTTCCAGTGCTTCACACAGCTCTGTACATTCATAATGTGCAATTCTTAGTTTTACTTTGAATTTGGACTGAAGTACAAAGAAATACGGCCAGTGCTTGATTCAAGGCACAGTTTAGACACCTGACAAGGATAATACGTGAAAAAGGTTTAGGCGTGTGTTCGACTTGAAGCGGCACTGCACCGACCGATCGGTGTATACATAGGCGAAGTGTGTGTAAGGCTTGGGTAGTGTCAAACGCATTCACCAAAACAAAAACAACCTGTTGTTATTATTATTTAAATCAATCAAATTCTATATTAAACCGATAGTCTGCGATGAAAAATGTGAAAGATTTCTCGCAAAATTGCAACAAATAGCCTAATGATCAATGGATCGGACCAAAAAATATGTCAAAAATAATCTAGGCATTAGTGATTGGACTCGCAATTAAAGCTTTTTAATTTCACATTATATACAACTACATGGCATAACATAAAACACAAATTATAGACTAATGGCTTTCATTATAAAGATTATAAAAGTCTTTCCAAAATGAATGTATTTAAAAAGAAACTGAATGGCACCACAAGCCTATTCAGCATGAATAACCACAAGATGCTCTGACGGGATTGCCTGGATTTACTTTTATTAAGGCCTAAACTCACAATAAAAACAAAAAAACTGTGCTTATATTTGTTTCTGACAGTGGGAATTAAATGGCTAAGTAAATCAATGACTAAAATAAATCAATGGACCTAAAAAAAATGGGTGAATGGGAGCATAGAATATGTTACGTGACTGAGGAGAAGTGAAAGGAAATGCTGTTCTGGCGTCATGGAAACGTGGCTGGTGTGTCTTGGGTGTGCAGCTTGTGTATGACATCATCAGGCGGTGCCAGCCGGTTCCGCACTACCTTGCTGTTTGTGATTGAGAAGTTGCAATGCTGGGCTTTGTTGCTTCTGGGCTGAGGAAAATAGCGGAGGGCCGGCCAGTGGTAAGTAATGAGGATTCTTTCACTTGAATTGCTTTGGCGGATAGCGCGATGAATTAGATCTAAGAGCACGTGGGCAAGGCCTCGAATAGGAAGCCACGGTTTCTCGTAGAGGTTCAGACCGGCTGAGTGTTGAGCGGTATCAGGTTGTTGGAAGGCAGGCTGAGGAATCTGGTCCTCATGGAGGAAGGCAGGCGAGGATGTGTCTTCGGTTGTGTGATTCCGAAGAATGCGCGAAAGGCGAGGTGGGGAAGGACTGAACGAGGCTATTTATAGTGAGTACAAAAGATTTGATTGGGCAGGTGTAATGAGGAGAGTGTAATAAACTCGAAATTAGTTTATTTGCAAAACTTCACTTGTTCTACCACTAGACCACCAGAACACATAAATATAACACTATATTTATATAATAAAATAGTAACTTTGTCGAAGTGGGCCTCCCCTGCAAACAGGGCACGTTGAGTCATTTGGGGTGCCCCCCAGTGCCTCCCCTTGACAACGGCTCTGTAATAGACATGTTTGACGGCAATTCGTGATTTAGTCACGTAATTTAATTTAATCTATTTATTTGTGGCAGGGATACATTTATTTCGTTATTTTCATAAGTCCAGCACATGTTTTAAACTAATGCATTTCAATTGGATGCATCTTAGTTTAAAAAATGTGCTGGACTTACGAGAATAACGAAATAAACATGTTCCTGCCACGAATAAATACAGAGAGACTGGGTTGGTGTATAACATCAAAGTACTGCGAGTGTTTGACAGCTGATGGTTCCATATGCATGTTATGATCGCTTTGGCTTTCGGTCTCTGCTGCGCCGCGTCTAGTGATGTAGAACTGCTTCATTACGCAGCTGTCTAATCCTCTGGAAGCGTACAGTACACAGAAAGTGTTTATCTTAGCTCAACTGGTAATGCCAGAGAATACGAAAGTTTTGCAAGAGAACGCAAAACATTTTGGGAGAGAACACAAAAGATTTGAAAAAAAAAACCTTTCCACCTTGAAGATTAAAAAAATATATATGTGTTTATTCTGTTAGGCAGTACATTTTAGGGATAATTCACCCATAAAAGTGAAACTTCTGTCAAAAAAAAACAAACTTTTGAGCAGTTTAATCCAAGTCTTCTGAAGATTCACAGTCCCTTTATATGATAGCCTAACAGATTTAATTGAAGCTTTTATTAACATTATTTACATTCAATAAGGGAACACAAATTGATGCTCATCTGGATGCTGCAAACACTGTCTGCTAATTAACAAGGAGAGCAAGTGTTCATATGTGAATAAAGGCCTAAATTACATCATATTAAGTATATCAAGGTCATCATATAAAATGGATCAAACCACTCAATTCACATTGATCTGTTTTCACATGGATCTTTTTATGAATTTTAAACGTCAATTTTGAGTGAATACACTTTATATTATATATTATTATAACTATAGTAAAATATAAATTTGTTCATGTGTTTAAGATAAACAAAAGTGTTCTTATTTAGGAAACAACATTAGAGTGAGTAAATGATGACAGTGTTCATGTTCACGTGAACTAACCCTTATTATGGGGGATTAGTACAGATTTATTAAGTGGAGTATAACATGGCCGGCTAATAAGAATAGACACATTTCCAAAAAATTTTAATGGCATCATGCTAGTACTGTAATTTTACAAAAACAAAATAAAACAAAAACTTTATGGCAACATGTTCATATGCTTAAACTAATGTTAAAAAATAAACAAAATAATCCTATTCTTCATGTTTTTCTTTCTAACAGGAGGATAACCTTGAGGGCCACACAAACAAAATAATGAAGGTGTTGGTGATGCATGATCTCACATTTCTAGTGTTGTAACTATTGAAGTCCCAAATTACACCAATCACAGTTTCTCATAGGCGTAGCGTGTGTAAGGCTTGGGTAGGCTTAGCCTTCCCTTGGCCAAGGGGACTTGGGAGAAAACATCCACTAAATTGGACAAAAATGCCCCTGCTCAAACACATTAAATCTATTACGTCTGTTGCCAAAAAAGTAAAAAACGAATAGACAGTGTCGACTAAGACATTAAGATTGCTCACGCTGCACAGTCTATTATAATGGGTGTTTTTTTCAGTATTGCGCATAGGGACGTTCATTTTAACTGCTTAATTTTTTTTTAAATCGTATACCCTGCCTTTAACCGACCGGCAGGAATTTTGATCTATTATACAATCATTTATATATGTATTATATTTTAAATATATATTTCATTAATTTATCTAATTATTTAAAAGGTTTGTTGAATGGTTAAAACACTCATAGCCTATATGTATTTTAGAGAGAAAAAAAAAAATATAATAAACACAGTACACAGTTTTTTTCCACTCCACAACAAATCCTTTCAGTTTATCAGTATTTAGAAAAGAAATGTAAGAAGTTATAGTTATATAAATAACAAGCCAAAACAAATTATTTTAGGCTAAAACAAAACTGAACTGAAACTCTCATTCCACACAAAA
The DNA here is from genome assembly GCA_032361165.1 of Enteromius paludinosus. Lineage (NCBI taxonomy): Eukaryota > Metazoa > Chordata > Actinopteri > Cypriniformes > Cyprinidae > Enteromius > Enteromius paludinosus. The sequence continues at coordinate 407,748 of JAUMHQ010000013.1, read as the reverse complement.
TCAAACGTTCCCATATTTACTATGTATTTGAATGCTACATTAATTGATTTGACTACTCGGCTATTTAGGCTACTTCACTCGCGTTCCAGTTTTTCAGGGGCACCTGCATGATTTCATCTTTTTTTTTGCGGCAAGCGGCAGCAAATTCATAGTTAATGTCAGAATAACTTAGCCTTCTCAAATCACCATGACTTGCCTAAAAAAAATCTATATATAGATATAAAATAGTTCAAGCATGTCACATCGTTAGTTTAGATGTTTAAACAACATAAATCTGAGCTGTTAGATGAATATTAACAGAAGCTGAAACGCTCTTCAGGACACAGAGGCGCCAACGTCATCACTTGCTTATTATTTAAATTAATATTTTAAAACTGATTTTTTTAAGGCTGGTTCACACGGGCCTATAACCTATTACTCTGGAATTGGTTCACCCTCCGCCTATGCAGTTTCTAATTGTTTGAAAAGAAAAAATGTGAGACAGAATTTATGAATGTTGTTTTTTTTTTGGTGCATATTCTGACATGCATGAGGAGATTGGTTTATTTTTTTATTGGGAAACCTTCAAGAGGTTTTATGTAAAATGAGTGTATGAAATTGTCTTTCATTTGTAATTGATTGTAAGAGAGGGTTCTTTTGTACATACATTTTAAAGATGAAATGTTTGTTATTTGGTCAATAAAAAGTAACTGATCAATATTCTGTGTCTGACCATTTTCAGGTAAATTTAACTTTCCTGAATAAATAATGTGTAATAATTCCTATTGGGTAATTATTATGAATATTAATTGCCTACTAAAACAGAGTAAATATAGCTTTCCCCATTTTATTGTTTAATGTATTGAAAAATATTAGGTAGACTTTACTTTTTTTTGTATGTCATAGCTGTTAAATGCGGGTATTCTTCACCCAAATATACAGGATATAATCTACTCACACAAACTGAGAGCAAATTCTTATCTCAGTTTTATTGAGTAGATTTTATAGGTTGTTTTTTTACAGAGTGGTTGATTTATAAGCATTTTTTTAAAAAGTAAGCAATCTTATATAATGAATAACTGCACTGTTCCTGAATCAACGTGAATCTCATATTTTCTCACACAGAACTGTTGATTTCTCCTTCCATTACTGTATTGAGCTTTGCCACTTCGCACAACCAAATATAGCTACCACAGCCTCAGTGGAAAAGAAAAAGCAAAAGCCAATCCTATTAGTGACGTGAGAATCTAATAACCATTTGTTTACCTGGAATTGGGCCGTTTTCACAAAACACCCTCGTTTCCTGGTTTATTAAAGATTAAATAAATTAAATAATAAATAAACAACACAAGAAACAGTCGGACAACAGTAGTTATATTACATATATATATTTTTTTTTTGATCAAAATTATCAAAGCAGTGGTTGCTGGATATTTGTAGAGACATGTCCCTATAGCAGTTTCATCAAATCTTACCCTGGAAGTCCAATGCACTGCAGAATTCGGATCTTACCCTAATCAAACTCACCCGAGCATGTTAATCAGTGTGTTGAGGATCATTAGAAACTCACAGGTAGGTGAATTCCTTTTCAGGAACTCAAACTGCATCCAAAAACGCTTAGGGAAAGCCTCCAGTGTGACCACTCCCTGAAACTGCTATGCCAACCGTCAAACGAAGTGCTGAGAAAATAAGTGCACGCCAGCCTCATTCATTCAACAAGCGCACTATATGCAATTGTCGTTTTTCTCTGTTCAGACTTTCTAGTTTAAGAATTAAAAGACTATGTCTGGCAAGAGTTCTCTGAAGTGTATGCTCAATTTGATCTTATGGAAGGAATTAAGACGGATAATCCCCTATCTCATGCCTAACCATACAGATCCACAGGCATCTCTCTGGGTATTGGAGCGCCGCTGATACCGGCTACTTCTCCAGAGAGAGAGCGGTCTGCACTTCACTCTTCTTCCTCCGAGGAGGTGGATGTGGTGAGTGTAGACAGCCAGCCTTTTCCTCATTCCCGAGGAGTCATCTGAGAGCTCATTGAATAGCAGCTGGAGTGACGAGTGTACCCCGCGCTGCTGCCGAGGCGGAGTCACAGCTACTCTCGTGCGAATCGCGACTACTGCTGAGGCAGAGTTGTAGCTGCATTCATGGGCTCGCAGACAGATCTAATGGAAGGGATTGAAACAGGCGATCCCCTCTCTCTTTCCCATCCGATAAGATCTAGCAAAGGCATCTCTCTGGGTAATGAAGCACCGCTAAAAAACGGTCACTTCTTCCCGGGGAGGGCATTCTGTAGTCTTGTAGATTATGGGGCTTTGGTGGGGCAGTGGTAGAATTTTCGCCTCCCATGCAGGAGACCGGGGTTCGATGCCGGCTAGTGGAGGCAATTCTTTGACTGCTCAGAACATGTGGTGAAAGCTCTTTCTACTAGCTATAGGTTTCTTCTCGAGAGAAGTAGCCTTTATCTGTATGTTCCGCGTTTGTAGTCCCGCTGTCGCTGAGACAGAACGGCGCTTGTATTCGTGGGGCTCACAGATAGATCTAATGAAGGTGATTGAGACGGGTTTTCCCCTATCTCTTTCTCAACTGATTGATCTAACCAGTGTGGAGCATGTGGTGGCCGCTCTCTCTCTTTCTCTTTGAAACAGGAGAGAGAGCTGACCCTGCTACCTAAAGTTTTCTCCTCGAGGGAAGTAGCCTTCAAGTCCCACACTGCTGCTGAGGCAGAGCTGTGGTTACTCTAAACAAGGATTGCTGATCCCAGTCAGACAGAGCCAGCCTCGGGTAGGAGAATGGTTTCTGCCGCGGTACATGGCACCCACTTCCCTTCTCTGCTCTCTTCATGCTCCACGGTTCTCTGAGATGTGTCCCAGGAGAGCCAAGGTGCGCGCTTCACCCAAGGGGGTTGCATCAGCGGTCTGTTCAAACCCCTTGTGGCGAGCCAGGGGGGTTGGAACAGCCGCTGCTCTTTAAAAACAAGCTGTTCTGGGTACAGAAGCATCGCTATAAAATGGTCACTTCGTCCCGGGAAGGGCATTCCACATACTGTTCATCCTCCTCTGAAGAGCAGCCGCTTTCTCTGTCTGCGTCTGTGTCTTGTGCTTTCACAGAGGCGGAGTAGAGGCTTCAATTGCAGGGCTGTTGGTATGGTGGTAGATTCCTCTCTCCTGTGTGGGAGACCCGAGTTTGATTCCCGCCTTTGCAGGGCAGTACTTGTTTTGCTTGGAGCATGTGGTGGCTGCTCTCTGGAATAGAAGAGAGCTCGCTGACCCTGCTCCCTAGAGGTTTCTTCTTGAGGGAAGTAGCTGTCACCAGCGTTTCTAGGGAGGAAGTCCCATGCAGCCGCCGAGGCGGAGCAGGGTAAAAATAAAAATAAAAAGCTCAGCTAATTTCAGTAGCATTACAGTTGGTTGAGTAGATGCTTTCAAGCTCTCTACCACCTGGTGTGGCTACGTGTTGAAGACTCAGCCATTGCACCAAGTCGTTACTGACGGCGTGTTGGTAGTGGGTCATATGCTACATTCTTCTGATGAGTCTGATATGCAGGAATACCGGCTGCAATAAGTTGCAGATCAACCACCTACAGCTGGGTCGCGTCTCAGTGAATCTGGGGTGCATACTTTCCCCGAGGGTTGTTGCAGCAGTCTGTTCCACACCCGTTGGCAAGCCAGAAGGGTTGGGACAGGTGCTGTTTTTCTATCAGAGTTCGGTCTCGAGGGACTGCCGTTGGTAGTGAGGGGTTTAGATCTCAGACAATTGAACTATTCAGTCAATCAGTTGGAGTTCAGTGTGCTTACACTGAGGTCGTGTTCCAAATCAGGTCTGAGGACTGGTTTGTCATGATAGAGTTGATACGTGTGCTTCACGTACAGACTCATTGAGGTTTGTTTCTGAGGAAAGAGCTTACCAATGATGTTTTTTTCTTGTGGCCCTGTTCATCTTTCAAGAATAGTAGATGCGGCCCTAGCTCCGTTGCGGCTTCAGGGCATCTGTATTTTTGACCCCAGCAGGCTGGCTAGTTCCTAATCTGATCGCAGAGCGAGGCTTACAGGCATCGAGACACTGTCCTCGCTCACTTGAACGTTTGGGGCCAAGACTAAAATGCCAAGAGAAGTGTGCTTTCTCCAGTCGGAGAACCACTTATCCTGGGCGTGATCTGGAATTCGGTCACACGATTATCTCTCGCTCGAGTTGACTCGGGTTTCACGACAGTCAAAAGAGTGGGGAACCATTCACTGACTATAAGTTCTCTTAAAAGCTGACGGGCTGGCGTGAACTGCTTCGCACGTGCTCTTATACTTCCTGGTCGGTGACGTCACCCGCAGCGCTTCGTTTGGTGGTTTGCATAAAAGTTTCAGAGCGTGGTCATGCTGGAGGCGTTCCCAAAGCGTTTTCGGATGCAGTTCTCGTTCCTTCAAGGAACAGGGGTTATATTCATAACCCTGAGACGTTTTGGTGCATGTAGGTGCTGTTAAAGTGTAGTAAAATATCTTTAAAGATATACATTGCAGATGTAAACAGATTAAGTGCAATGAAATAGACATTTAAAAAATGCATTTTGGATGTTCTCTTCCCACCAGTGTAAAACAGTTTGCTATGATTTGCCTTGATTTAAAGTGTTGTCTTGTGTATTTCTCTGTTGTGCATGAAAGTTTACACAGATACCTCTTCTCTGTCTGTAGGAGTTATAATGTTTTTGTGGAGGACTTTATGAAAAAAGAAGTTCATTATCTCACACTGGACTCCACCTACAGAGATGTAATCAAAATCCTCCGTTCAGGAAATCTGAAAACGCTGCCTTTGGTGAAATCAGCAGGTACAAACACACACACACTTATTTCTCACCTACTGTAGTGTTGGTGCTGGTTGTGTTATTATATGCCAATGACTTATACATATATAATATGATATATAATATAATATATATATAATCTATCGGGACTGTCCAGACACAACCATGTACTATGCTAACAGGATGAAGTGTTCAACAAGCTTTATATTGTAGAATAATATTAAACCTGAAAAAATTAAACCTAGAATAAAAACCATTTAATATGAAGTAAACATGATGTGCGTACAGTGTTGTCCTGATCTTTCTGTCATTGTGTCTGTCAGAGTCGATGCTCTTGCTGGGTTCTGTTGAGCGCGCTCAGTTATTGGCACTTTTAACGCAGCGATTGCAGCGCCTGCGAGAGGAAAGTGAATCAACCATGCCTGCCAGATACAAGGTTCAATTCCAGGTCAGACCTTGAACATTTGACTATTGCAATAAAATACTTTACTGCTGCATTCTACTGTATTCTATTGGTGCAGCCACTGATTTGCATCAAGAATATCCATATATGTTTGTGTTTGTATGTCTGTTTGTTGTAGACGCACACAGCAGAGTCTGCATCTGCTTTTGCTCATCTGGACTCCACTAAACCCCTGAAATCTGCTCTGAAGAAGCCATCTGTAGAAGAAGAAGAGATTACAAGTAATTTTGAGAACCCCGTTGACTCCTTTTGATCTTAAAATGACATAAAACATCCTTTACATCATTTAGTTTTCCTTCTGAAAATATATTTTAAATAGATTTTTTTTATGGCTGGTTATGTTTACACGTAAAAATGCCGACACGCTATTATAAAATATGAAAAATATATATTTTTAATACAGTTTTTTTTTATGCTAAAATTTTATAGCATACAAATTGGTGATTCTGACCCATACTATGTGTTGTTGGCTATTGCTACAAATATACCTGTGCTGCAATGATTTTGTGCTCCAGGGTCAGATGTTGAGTTTAGTGCAATTGATCAAATTTACTTCAATAGCAAATAAATACATGTTGTGGATATATTAAACTTTTTCTGTCTCTCAGGTGTTTATGATTCAGGCCTCAACTTAAAGAAGTTCTTCTGTTCTCGTCCTGACATTGAGGCAATGGAGGTGAGATGTCTAGCACACACTATTGTACTCCAAACATTTGCAATGGTGTTTTTGAGTAAGTGAGCGCCTTTCTAGTTTAGTTCAATAATAACACAAGAAAACTTACAAGTATGCACCTGGGAATTGCAGAATCCATAAAAATGGAAAAAAATATAAATGCTTCATCAGATAATTCAGCCTAATAGTGTGTGTTTCCATCTCTTTCCAGGACGACACAGAGGATGATACGATACTTCAAGAGGTGAGGACATTTTACATCCTCAGAAAACTTACTTCTGTATGATTTATAAGCTTGTAAAAGTGTCCCCACAAGGTCAAAATATACTACTGTTATTATTCTTGTGGGGATATTGTTTGGTCATTTTTAAAGAAGGGAATACCAGCACATTCACACACACACACACACACACTCACATTCAGTATCTCTGGCTGTGAATGCAGATTGAAGAGTGGGAGGAGCAACAGCTTGACGAGCAGCTGAACTTTAACAGCTGTAAGATTGACCCCGCCCCCTTCCAGCTGGTGGAGCACACTTCACTGCACAAGGTGTGTGTATGTATGTGTAATGTGTGTGTTTTTTGTCAAACCACTAGTAAAAGTGTAACTGTGAACCCTATCCAGTCTCTTTCAATCAATATTGAACAACGACCCAAGGACTTTTCATTCTGATGGCACCTATATGTTCATTGAGGTACATACTTACTTTTGAGAGATGCACTAAAGATTTTGAGTAAGTTACAGGCTTTTTCAGGTATTTGAAAGGCTATTTTGTTCTGCTGTTTGTACAAATTGTTTTAAGAAATGCATGTTTCTTTGCAAATATCACAGTAAGGATGAGTCAAGAAATGCACCAAAGTGGCACTTTATTTGAGAAGAAGAGCAAAAGTGTTGCCTGCTCTTAACATCTCTGGTTTTCTCTTCGACAGACTCACACCATGTTTTCTGTCTTGAATCTGGATTACGCTTTCGTCACCAGCATCGGACGACTGATCGGAGTTGTTTCACTGAAGGAGGTGAGAATTTATCAGTTACATAAAAATGATGTTCAGGAGTTAAAGATATCGTCACAACATCTACACTGTTTATTGCTTCTTTAAACAAAAGCAGTCATAAGCAGCACAGGTATATTTGTAGCAATAGCCAACAGTAATTATTGATTTTTCTTTTATGCCAAAAATTATTAGGATATTATTATAATGTACAAAGCTCATCGTTCTAAAACAGCGAGGTGTGCTCTGATTGGCCAGCTATCCAGTGCACTGTGATTGGCCGAACACCTCAAGCGTCTGATGGAAATGCTCCGCCCCTTACCATAACAGATGCTGCGTCCCGGCGCTACGACACCAAAACAATAAAACACATTACAAAGCTGTGAGACATAATGACTGATGATCATGACTTAGTTCTGTGTTTGTACACGTGGTGCTGCGTCACGTCTCGTAAACATAACAGCATGTCTGCATTCGTGATCGGAGACACAACACACAACAAGCACTACCCTTCACTGCTCAAA
>JAUMHQ010000013.1:349925-373610 GCA_032361165.1 Enteromius paludinosus | reverse complement strand
GTAGAAGCACCTAACCCTGATTATAAGCCTAAAACAGATATTTCCAGAAAAGTTATTCCTCAATTCTGATTGGTTGATTAGGGTGTTGATCCAGGAACATCTTGTACGGTGAAATCACGCTCACCGCTATATCATAGTAAAGCGTGATATATTTACTCTCTCTCTCTCACACACAATATTATTCCACTAAGAACTGTTCTCAGTACACATGGTAGCACTTTATTTCACAACACGCTTATTAAACTAGGGACTAGTTTACCCCTACCCCGTGTAGATAACTTATATCACAGTGCCTTCTTGGGTGAGTACACATACTGTACAATAAAGTACAACCCACATTATAATATTTATAAAAATTGTGAATATTTATTTTGTTCATGTATAATACTAATAATATAACAAAATAATATTCCTTTAACTTTTAATTATTAAAACATTCTAGATTCTTTAGTTTGTTTTTTAAAGATATATGTAGAAATATGTATAATAAGAGTAATTCATAAATAACTATATTTGAAAATACACTTCTTTATATATATATATATATATTAGTGCTGTCACACACATATATATTGTGTAAAGAAAAACATGTATTTATTTTTTGCAGTTAATAATCATTTGATTGACAGCACTATATATATATTTAGCATGTTCTTGTTACTCCGCCTCAGATTGCTGAAGTTTTTCCTGGCGGTTATCACAGGTGCTGTATTTTAGGGTGTAGTGTGCACACTGTGGTCAGCAGCGGTGTACTGTAGGCTGCGTGTATTAAAGGCCATGTGAGATTCAGGGCAGTAAAGCAGGATGTTATTGACTGGGCTGGGACATGTGACTGGGTCTGGACACATGTGCTAGCATATGGGGCGTACATAATAACTGAGTTTATGCAACACTTTTCAGGGCTGGATCCATTCCCTGGCCGCTCTTCTGCTCTGTCAGAGGTCTGTTTGATCTGGAACCATGCTGTCCATCCTAGCGGCCGGCTCTGTGTTTTTCCCTGGACTCTTCCTCCTGTCCAAGCAGTGTCTGAAGAGCATCCCGGGGCTGCGCTGGAGCGAGGGAGATGCGGTCATCGTCTCTGCCCGGTAACTCACTAACACTGGCTCAGACTGGATTGATTTTGGCCGTGAGACAAAGATAAAGTTTCTCTTTTGTCCTATTTTGAAGGCTGGTGTCGTCCATCCAAGCGATTATGGCATCTACGGCCGGTTACATCATTTCCTCTTCCTGTCAGGACATCATCGAGGACCAGTAGGTGCAGCCGTCATCACTTCAAAGACTTCAGATCTTAGAACAGACTAATAATACAGCATAGAACATCAATCAGATTTATTTGATTATTCAAACATTCAGAACTGTGTGTTCAGTAATATATCTTTTATCAAATAAATGAATCATTTTAATTTTCATTGACATGAATACTTTCTTCTGAGCAATGAACTATCCATTTTGAGCAAGTGACACGCTTTTGCAGGTTATCAACTAGGTTTTGCAGTTTGCACTAATAGTTTTGAGAAATGCACCAAAGCGACGGAGAAAAACTGTAATATCTTAATGATGACTCTCAGCCCATCTCTCTCTCTGTGTGTCTCAGGCACTGGCTGACCAGCTCCTACATCTTGTTTGCTGTGCCGTACTTCGTGTATGACATCTACGCCATGTTCCTGTGTCACTGGTACAAGCTGCAGGTCAAAGGTCACGAGGTGGAGAACAGCTCCAGGTGCAGGGCAGCGGCGGTGAGCGGATACGTGCGGAGAGAGTTCCTGATGATCCTGCATCACGTGGTGATGGTGACCGTCTGCTTCCCGGTGTCTGTGGTGAGTGTCTGGTCTCAGAGGTCAGAGGTCAGAGTCTCAGAGCTCATCTTCACCTCTGCTCTTCTTCTTTTCTCTCAGTTCTGGAGGCAGGGGAAGGGAGACTACTTCCAGGGCGTCATGTTCCTGGCAGAGCTCAGCACTCCGTCCGTCTGTCTGGGAAAGATCCTCATCCAGGTACGTGCATGATAGATCAGAGGATGAAGTGTGTGTGGAGCAGTAAATGACACGCTTTCATCCATTATTCATCATCAAGAGTGTTTACAGAAGTGTGCAGATACACACACACACACACACACACACACACACAGAGACACTTACTGGACACACACACACACACACACACTTACAGGGGAAGTTCAATAAAATTCGAATTCAAATATAATTTACTCACTCTAATGTAATTAGTCTGTAATATCTTGTTAGGATAAAAAATGAAAGATAATTGTGATTGTAATTGTAAGAGATAAAAAATAAATCTATGAATTTTTGGTAAGAAGTGCTCTTTTTTAAAAGTACTCCTTTCCACATGTGACGCATCAGAACCTTCAGTTTTTCTTGAGCTCTGGGGCTACTATGGGGTCAGAACAGGTCTTGTGTAAGCTGTATTTTATTAAGAGCTGTGTCAGGACACGAGAGGATCTGTGTTGACTACACTTACACAGCCCCAGAAACACTGAGTCTATCTGTGTGTGATGATGATGAGGATGAGGATGCTGCAGGCTGTAGATGAATATGACTACATGGCAGTAAACCAAGTGTTCAAGAAGAAATAGAAAATGAAACGATACAGCCGCAGGAAATGAGCTCTTTGTTCTGCACAGGTCTTAGCTCCTGGTGTTCTCTTCTGTCGTGGAGCTGTTGTTTATTCTCTCTCTCTCTCTCTTCTTCTGTCTCTCTGTGGCTGTGAAGTACAAGCAGCAGCACACTCTTCTTCATAAAGTGAACGGCGCTGTGATGCTGCTCACTTTCTTCCTCTGTCGAGTTCTTCTCTTCCCTTACCTCTACTACGTGTACGGAAGGTACGTCTCTGAGAGAGTTCAGCAGAACACAGTCTGTTATAATTCACTCGCTCGCTGACCTCTGACCCTTCAAGATAAGTCATGGCTGAGTAAATAATAACAGAACTAACCTAACTATCGTTCTGTCTGTTGTTCTGTCATTCTATATTGTTCTATTTTTCGTTCTGATGTTCTGGGGTTCTATCTATTTGTAGTTCTATTGTTCCCTCTGTTATTCTGTGGTTCTCCTCTGATCAGCAGTGACAGAAGCGCTCTTCTCTCTGTGTTTCTCTGGTCTTCAGGTACGCCTCTATCCCGTTCCTCGGGGTTCCTCTGGCCGTGCCGTGGCAGTGTAATCTAGGGGCCGCTCTGCTCATGGCCCCTCAGCTCTACTGGTTCTCTCTGATCTGCAGAGGGGCCCTGCGCCTGTTCACCGGCGGCTCCTCGCGCTCCCGCAGACCCGCGGCCGCGCTCAAGCCCGATCCTGAAGGACAGGCCAACGGATACAGCACGCGGATGGGGGCTCGGGACACGCCCACTATCTCACACTGAGGGAGGGGCTTATGCTAATGAGACTGAGCAAAGAAGAAAAGTGATTGGACAAATGCAGTGATGAGGCGGCAGAGCAGAAGGAAGTGATTAAAAGCCCTGTAACGCTTCCCAGCACAGCAGTATGTTCCGTTACAGGGCTCTTGTACTGTATATAAGACATTCTTTAGTAGATCAAGGGAAGAAGTGTGTCTCATCACAGCCGAGGATATAAGTGCACATTTTACGCGAGAACTTTTCTGAAGGAATACAAGCACTTTTTGTTTGAGGCTCTTTGAAGGAGTCTCAGAATGTCTCACGGGGAGCTGTTCTTGGCATATATTACTGTAGTGTTGCAGATGCGTCGTTCATAGAGAAGTCCTCGATTATTATATTTAGCACTGGTCTATATTGAGCAGCCCGAGGTGTCTTTAGCGGCTCTGTGGAGGTCAGCTGAGACGCCTCTCGTCACTTTAAAGGGACAGTTCACCCAAAACGAAAACGTATCCTCTCATGCTTTTTTATTTGACTTTATTTGAGATGATAGGCAGAATGTCTGAGCTGCTCCTTTGCACAATATGAACGAGGATGGTGAAAAAACTCCATAAAAAGATCATCTACACTTGCATTGAAGCTTTTTTTCAAAAGTGACCGTAAAGACATTTATAATGAAAGGTTTCAATTTCACATATATGCTGTTAACTTCTATTCATCTGTGGATCCTAAAAAAACTATCAAATTTATGATGGTTTCCACAAAAATATTGGGCAGCAAAAGCTATATTAGACTCTGATATTAGCAGTAAATCAGTGTATTATTCTGATTTCTGAAGATCATGTGACACTGAAGACTGGACGAATGATGCTGAACGTCACAGAAACACACTTGAACACAGCTGACTGACGAGTGGCCCATTTTACATTTCTATACAGTTTTGTCTAAATAAATAAAAAATAAAACTGAATTAAGGCATTGCAGGATTATAGAGTACAGTGTAAAAATGGATATTTTGAGATTCTCTAAAATGCAGTGCTATGTTAGTATGGAGATGCTATTATAGTATTTGTTTTAATTCTTGTATTTTCCAATTTTCATTTTTGGTGAACTATCCCTGCAGCAGAGCTGACTGACGAGAGACAGACCCATCTGACGTAGTTAAACCCTGTCTGTCGGAGGAAGAGCAGGGTTTGGGAATGTATTATTCTTATTTTGTAGATGCGAATGGACAGTAGCTACCGTGAATGTTCTCCGATTCGACCTGTGACCCGCCGAGAGGTGGCTTTAAACGCAGTTTTACCACAGAAACGTTTCACATGTAGTTAGCTTTACGATATCCCTGATATAACCGAGTCCTGAACCCCTGCGTATGTTTAAAGGGACATGATCAAATATATATGAAGCTGCCTTATCCCTGTGGAAACCGCTGTCCTTCAGCTCTTACTCGTTAGTTTGGGCGAGTCTCCTTCGTTTAAGCAAATGTGATACTTTACATAGTCAATGTGAAATTTATTTGCACTTTACTCATTTAAGCCATTGTGTCCGTCTCACAGCTCCTGAACGTTATTTATTGTGTTTGTGGGAAGATATGTGCTGTTGTCCGTCTCAGGTGTTGGTTTTTGTTAACGGGTCGCTCAAACGACCTCATCTCCGTCTAGTCATTAATCAAGGATTGATTTGTTTTATTTCATAACGAGTGCTTGTGAGTTGGACCGCACCTCGGATCAAGCAGGAGGCCTGTTTTTGAAGCTAAAATGACTGTATGCTGATCTGACATTCATTTAAGGAAACAACAGGTGCACAGTATCCCTCGCACTGAATTGGATTCTGACTTTGCATGTGTATATTCCATCTTTGTCCCTTGTGAACCTCTATAAAGTGCTCCGATGTCGAGCGTCAGTCCAAACTATTTAATCCTAGTGCAACGACTGCTTGGATGCTTTTCTGGGAAACCGTCTTTCTTTCTGTGTGTAAACCTGTTAACATGAATACACTGTTGTAACTCAATCTCATGCAGAAATATATACTCTGGCCTCATGCGCTGCCTGTGATACAGACTCTTCTGCTGATTAATCATCCAGCTTTAGTCTCCATGACCTCTGAGCAGATATCCGGCGGAAAAAGACGGATCAGGATTTAGAGATCAGATGTCCTCTTGATTTGAGCGTGTCCCAGACACAGGATCCAGGCCAACAGAATAATCACAATAATACTGAGATCTGAGTCTGGGAGGATGTGATGTCTCTAATCACTGGATGAGGATTGTTCAAACTCGTTCAGATCAGGAATCAGATCACAGCGGCTCGTGAACACGTTTGTATTTAAAATTCACCTCAGAATGAAAATTGTGTCATTAATTCCTCACCCTCGAGTCGCTCCGAACCCACCTTCATTCATCTTCAGAACACAGATCAAGATATTGTTGATGACATCAGAGAGTGACCAGACCCTTCCTAGACAGCAGCACAACTGAAATGATGGAGTTGATCCTCTGATGTCTTTACTATCATTTCAGTTGTGTTGCTGTCTATGGAGGGTCATCACAAATATCTTCATTTTACATTTTTGGGAGAACTAACCCTTTAACCTTAAAAAGGGTCTGTGTTCCCAAGCTTTCCTCAGTATGGTTTCTGAAACAGCAGGACACCAGCAGCTAGACTATACACGGATTTATTATTCACATAGAAAACACCTGAATAAAAGGAGCATGAGTGTCCAGTGCGCCGCTGTGCTCAGTATCTCCTCTGTCGAGGGCTGAAGACGGTGCTGGGGTCACTGTCCCGCTCCCGCTCTTTCTCCCGCTCACGCTGGCTGTTGGGTGATAAGGGCTTCTCCAGGACCCCCACCGGGCGAGATTTATCGCTCTTGAAGAGATCGCGACCCGTGCGCAGAATCTGCTGCTCGATCTTCCGGTGCCGCTTCATGTCCGACAGCACCTTGTCCAGCCGGGCCTCGCGCTTGACCGTGGAGCGGCCGGAGGATCCTGCGGGACACAGGTCAGAGGTCATCACTCAGATCTGCACACACCTGTAGAGAAGGCTCTGGCCGTACCTGGAGTCCTGCGCCGGCTCAGAAAAGAGTTCCTGGGAGTCGCCAGAGTCTGTTCCTCATCGAAATCAAACTCCGTCGGTGTGAGAGCCCTGCCGAGCACACCAACTAATTACACACGTCACGGAGAAATACACAATATGTACACACCAGTCAGAGATTGCATTTATTTGATCACACATATGTGACCCGGGAGCACAGAACCAGGCGTGAGGGTTTTGAGATTTTTTACATCATCTGAAAGTTAAATAATCTTTGTAGTGAGGAACGGTTTGTTAGGAGAGGAGGATAATACTTGGAATCTTTGAGGCTGTAAAAATATCAAAATATTGAGCAAATCATCTTTAACTCCATGAAAATCATCATGATCCTACTTATCAAATATGAAGTCTGATATATTTACAGCAGGAAATGTACAAAATATCCTAATGATTTTTGGGCATAAAGGAGAAATGTATGATTTTGACTCATACAGGGTGTTGTTGTGTATTCTACGCATGCACCTGAGCTCTGACGACTGCTGCTGTGCTCCAGACACACATACAGTACAAACAGTGAAATATTAGTACAGTTTATTATTGCTGTGTTCAGTGATGTTCAGCATCATTCCTCCAGTCTCCAGTGTCACATGATCTTCAGAAATCATTCACTGATTTGCTGCTTTTATTTTATTTTGCTGCTATTTGACTATTAAACATTCACCTTGCTTATTCAGTTATTAATAAAGGTTCATCATATTTATTTCAATTAACGTACTACTTGGTATTTTTCTTTTTGCAGGATTCTTTGACAAATAGCTTCTTTTTTTTTTAAATAGAAATGTTAAGTAGCATTACACATGTCTTTAATGCCAATGCAATCCAGTCTGCCCTTGCTGAATAAAAGTACTCATTTCTTTTAGAAAAATGCTCACCCTAATCTTCTGAATTATAGAGTTTCCACAAAATATTAAGTGGCAAAAACACTGATAATACTCAGAAATGTGTGTCGAGCAGTAAATCAGTGTATTATGATGATTTCTGAAGATCATGTGACGCTGAAGACTGGAGGAATGATGCTGAAGATCACAGAAATGCACAGATTCACACAGAACAGCGCAATAATAAACTGCAATAATGTATGACAGCTTGTGCTGTACTTGGATGATTTTTACAGAGGCTCTCAGAAGGAAAGCTGAATGATGTGGGACAGACTTGCTCTGGCTGTCCTCCTCCTGGGCGTCCTGTGAGGCGTCTCCGTCTCTCTCGGGCGAGGGCGTGCGAGGCGGGGTCGGAGGTCTGCGAGGGAGCGGCTCCCACTTCAGCTCCAGCTCTTCTCCTCGGGCCAGGATCTCGTAGAGCCGCTTGATCTCTTCGGGCGGAGGCATCCAGCTCCTGGGGTCCTCCATCTCCTCATCGCTGTAAGGAATCTCCCAGTCCTCCTCAGCTCCTCCATCCACCTCTCCAGCCTCCTTCTGCTCCTCCGCCTCCTTCTCTCCTTCTACAGCTGACATACAAAGAGTTACTCTACAGCTAGGATTAGGATTCCTTGAAGAAAAAGCTTATTACAGAGACAGACGTGGAGTGCATACTTGTGTTGTCGTCTGCTGTAGCATCTTCTGTGACTTTATGTGTCTCCTCGCTTCTTTCCGGCTCCTTCTCTTCCAGTTTTCCAACAGTCTTGTCCTCCTCGCTGACCCCCATCGACTCGACGCGCTCCGCCAGAGCCTCCTCCGCCGCCTGCATCGCTCTCCTGCGGGAACGGAGCTCAGGTTCACACGCTACAGGGACAAAAGTATTGGCACCCCTTCTAATAAACAGCTTTCACTACTTAAGTCATTTCCGTCAGTACATATCTTAATGTCTGAGATATAGTGATTTTCTAGGGAACGCTGTGCTTATAGTTTTATAGCAAAAGTCTGGACAGGACCCTTTTCTATTCTAACATGACAATGGCTCTGTGTACGCTTCTTAAAGAAATGACTGAGTCAGTGGAAGAACTTGACTGGTCTGCTGTGACTTTAAACACCAATGACTTGTACCAATACTTTCTGGACAAAAGTACTGGCTTTAGAACAGAAACATAATTAACGAACTTAAAGATTGCACTTGCATCTCTGTTTTGAAAACATCAAAAATGAATATACCCATCTGTTTAAGTCTTTGGTGAGGAGTTTTTGGCACAGAGGCACTTTCATATGTTATGGGTTATGAATATGTTATGAATATAAACGGGTCCTGTCCAAACTGTTGCACACAGTTCCCTATAATATCATTATATGACTAACATTAGGCCAGACCTGTTCATTAGAAGGTCTTCAGGTAGTGTAGCACACATTCATTCAGAAACAGTCAATATATGGTTATTAATATCACACAGGAATGAAGGAAGGAGGCAAACTTACAGTTGTGTTCCCAGTGCTCTTATAAACAGCTTCGCGGAGTAATAAAACGCATGAGAGCGCGATTATTTGACTGAACTCTATAATACTGTATCGGTTATTCCTCTTATTTAGCGCTGTTGTTTATTTTGGCGCTCCGACGTCACTCGTCTCAGGACCCGGATGAGCGGGTGAGCCCACAGCGCCACCGCGCGCTCGAATGACCGACACACAACCAGCGTTTTCCCGCGGAACACTTTAAAGAGGTCTTGAACATATTTTTTTATTTTGTACTGTTCTCTGAGGGCCACTAATAATGTAGACGCAATCGGCTATTTTCTGTGCTGTTTTTGGATTGTAGTCTCGGAAGGAAACGCCCCCTGCTTTGATTGGCTAACAGCGGTGTATGATTGACAGCCTACACCCGTCACAGATGGATGGTGCAGTGATTTAGTGCAAAAATGTAAATACTCATCAAATCTGTTTAACAGACAAAGCAATGGTCTGTTCTGAAGGCAGAGGGTTGCTAGGGTGTTCTAAGGCTGTTCTGAGCGGTTGCTAGGGTGTTGACCAAACAGGAAACAGTCTCATGAACAACCATTCTCAACAGCAAACGTTTACAAAATGTTAGCACGAAATCATTTGGACATTTTTTTGCTTTTCTGAAACATTTTAGTTGGACGTTCGTGTGAGATAATTTAGAGAACATTGTTTGCAAAACAATAAAACAGAACATGTTTTTATTGTTGTCTTTAACATTCACATCATAAAGAAAGATCTTTTTAACATGTAAAAATGTTTGAGTATTCTTATAAAGCCTTCTTATAAAATAGAGTATGTATGAAAAGTTTTATGAAATACTGATAAAGAGAAATTTAAAAAGGTTTCTGAATATAATTTGAATACAATAGACTTACAGTTGCTATTTATTTAATATAAGCCATATGTCGGTTGAAGCTACATCTAAACGACAAAACAAAGGCTTTTTAACCTTTTTCTTTATAACATATCAAAATGTTTAGTTTTAGATTTTAACAAATCAATCAAATTGGTCTGTTTCTCTGATCATATTTTGATAAGCTGATAATTTAACTGTTTTATTTTAACATACATTTTTTAAATTGCATATGAAACGTAGCTTTATAAGTACTATACACGGATTTAATGTGACACGGCAGCACTATCGTTCTGCTTTTATCATTCTCAATAATATAACCGCGACTGCTCAAAGGACTTTTAATTTGGCGGGTGTTTCCCAGGAGTGCAGCAGAGCGGAAGCAGGTTCCCGCAACGGAACTAGTACAAATCTGCGATGAGTTTTGAGTGGCCCTGGCAGTATAACTTTCCTCCGTTTTTCACGTAAGTAATCCGTTTGATCCTCGGCGACCGCGGAGGAAGAGCCAGGCCGTGTCCGAGCTGATCTCTCGGCTCTGGGTGAAGTATAAAGCGGCTGTTCGCGTCGCGCTGCGGAAGTGATCAGATCAGCACATTCATCACATCAATCATAACTGTGTTACAGTTCTTACTGTGAAATTATGTCACACAGTGTTTAAATGCTGTATAATATTTAATACACAGACCAGTATCATCAGAACGATAATACTTGTGTGACTGGCAATAACAATAATTTGTCACAAAGTAAAAAGTACTTGATATAAAGGTTATAATGTTATATTATTGGGAAACCCTCGATTTCCAGGCATAGACAAGCAATTTAACAACTATAGCAAGTATTGTTTTGTTATTCTTATTCCTCTAGCATGATTGAATGAATGTTCTGACAGTATAAAGGTTGCTCTGCTGTGTAGGAGATGCTTCTGATGTTTCTGCTCTGTTGTGTTCAGACTCCAGCCCAATGTTGACACGAGGCAGAAGCAGCTGGCGGCCTGGAGCTCTCTGGTCCTGTCCTTCTGCAGACAGAGCCGGCTCTACACGCTGGACGTCCTGGAGGCGCAGGAGAGCCCGCTCTTCAACAACAACAAAATACAGCGTATCCTGCATGTATTCCGACAATTTTTTCACTTTGCATAAATTAGTCAAAATGTGCTTTTTACCATTTAAGTAATTAAATAAGATTACTTAAAGGGGTCTTATTATTATGCAAAAATCACTTTTAACAGGTGTTTGAGCACAGGCTGCAGTGTGTGAAAACAGCCTAAAATAGAAAAAAACTTTTTTTTTTAAATATAATAATAATAAATCATAAACAGTCTCTCAGAACAAGTGATTTCAGATCCTCCATCTTTACGCACATTTATTACACACAGTATACAGTATAATAATGAGTGTTTTCTGTAAAGGTTACAGGTCAGCTGCTCTTGAAGCTCCGCCCTCTTTCCCGCAAATGCCAGCTCATTTACATTTAAAGGGGCCGGCATACCCTAAAAGCTGTTTTTTCCTCATTTGCAGCAGATTCAGTCTTTTTGCATTTTCAACCGAGGGAGCTATTTGTCTCTTCTATTGTTTTATTCAGCTTGGGTTTTCAAACATTGGGTGCACCTCTAACGCTGTCAGTGTTGTTCTGTTAGAGGTCAGGACCTGCTGTGATTCAGCCAGGTTTCTTTTCTGCCATGATTTCACCATGCGTGTGTTTCCCATAACTTGTGCTGCTCAGGAAAACTCTCAGTTGAAGCCATACAAGTAGTTTTTGAAGAACTGAGGAAAAAAGGTGGGCTGACGCATTGATGAGCAGAGAGTGTTTCCCAGCGCAGGAGACGGATGTGTAATATATTTTGATGTTTGCTTTGGCACAGGAAACCTGGAATGGTTGGATAAGAATAAATCCAGATGTCTTATAATGTGGAGGAGACCGGAGGAGTGGGGCAAACTCATTTATCAGTGGGTGAGAATATGCCCTACATGTGTTTATCATACTTGACTGAAGTCTCTTACACTTCCTACAGCTGCTTTAGTTTCATTCAAAACACAGTAGATCAGTGATCTGATGAAGTATCATTACATTTCATAAATTAGACCTAGTGTTAAACTGGAATGTATTTCTGAACAAAGAAATCATTCTGATATACTGATTTACTGCTCTAGAAACGTTTCCGAGTATTATCAACACTGAAAACAGTTGTGATGCTCAATATTTTGATATTTAATTTGATATTTATAAAACCTTGATATTTTTATTGTTCATATTTTTTGATGAATATAAAGTTCGGAACAGCATTTATTTGAAATAGATATCTTCTATTTATTATATTTGTACTGTGACTTCTGATCAGTTTAATGTAGGGTTAATGAAAAATCATATTCACGCTCAGACACACGATGAAAAACGATCTTTATAAAGTGAGAGTTTGGTTGAGTGTGTTTTCTGGTTAAACGCAGGTTTCTAAAAACGGCATGGTCAACTCAGTGTTTACTCTTTATGAACTCTCGAATGGAGAAGACACAGAAAAGGAAGGTATGAAATATTACATTGTCTACAGCAAAATGGGAACATGTCTGCAGAACTACAGCATTAGTGTGTACAGTTCACTCACCTCAGGTCATCCAGGACGAATGGGTGCCGTCAGAATGAGAGTGTGATAAAAACATCAGAATAATCCACAGCACTCCAGTCCATCAGCTAACGTCTGGAGAAGACACAAGATCAAACTAATCCAGCGTTAAGATGCTTTCAGGTGTCTATACTAACTCTTCCTCCAGTGAAGAAGTGCTCTGATCTGAATCAGGAGAGAAATCGATCGATTACAAACCAAAACAGCAGTCTGAAGCTAAGAACCTCTGAATGCTGGATTATCTTGTCTTCTCCAGATGTTTACTGCTGGACGGCAGTGCTGGGCTGTTTTATCTATGTGACGGCACCCATCGGCTCTGATGAAGTGTGTAACGTGTGTTTCAGAGTTTCACGGGCTGGAGGACTGGATGCTGCTGCGTTCTCTGCAGGCCCTGCAGGCTGATGGGAAGGCAGAAGTTATCACTATGGATGATGGAAAAGGAGTCAAGTTCTTTTGAACCAGGCTTTATAAAGACTTTGGCCCAGCTTCGTCCGCTTCGGATCTCTCTGGACTCTATATTTCACTTCTCTACTAAGTCATTATTGGGCAAACGTGAGTCCAAACTAAGAGTCTTCCCTGTTGGAGCAAGTTTAAATCGACTACATTTCGTTCCTAAAGGTACAAAGTGAAATGTCAGACCAAAACTAAAGGCGTATCAGACCCAGACTAAAGTGTCTGTGTGTGTATCTGTAACCCTCTCTTGCTGTAAATCCCGAAGGACTCTTTGAATATCAGCTGTGTGTAGAGACACAAAGCTAATCTGGGTCTTCTGAGCTTGTGAATCCTGGCTGAGGTTGTGTGTTCTTCAGTAATCGTCTTGTTTCTGATGGCGGTGGTCTTCATATCAAGGTTTTGCTGAAATCTGGTAGCATTCACTCCTTTCCCCGGCTGTCCCTGTATCTTCTCACCTTTTATACCGATGTCATCCTGTACTAATAAACCAGGGAGATGTTTTCAAAGAGCTTTGTGTGTGTTTTGACTGAAAAGTACTTTTAAACTATTATTATTATTATTATTATTATTATTATTATTATATTGTTGCTTATGGTTTGGGTTTTTTAAGAGAGTCTCTCAGACGTCTACAGAAATCAGTTTTGCACGGCACCAGTGTTATCTTAGTACCATTTTTCTTTCTTCATTTTAATTTTAAGCATAGGTTTTTAAGCAGTTTAAACATGTTAACTACCTGAAATATCTTAATTACAGTTAAAATATATTTAATTTCAAATAATGAAATTGTATTTTATGGGTTTGGTTTTAGTTGATAACACTGTTAATATACACACTATTTTTATTTATAAAATAGCTTTATTTTTGTATAATATATATTACATTAAATGCTATTTTAAAACAGGTTCTAGTTTTTATTAAAAAAAAAAAAGAATAATAATTTATAAAATGATTTGTCATGCCATATTTTAATATTTACAAATCTTGAGCAGGTGATGGTCGGTCCGAGCGGCAGGTGGCGCTCCTGAGCAGCTCTTCTGAACTACACTCCTGGACACACCTGTGTGAGATATTTCATCTAATGCAATAACAATAACACGTGTGTTCTCAGTCTTTGTGAAGCAGAGCAACAGAAGCTGTTTTTGATTATGGGTTAAATATATTAGTTGATCAGATTAGATTCGACTAGTTATGGAGCTGTGTGACAGTTCAGAGTTTTAGGAATTGATGGTCATGAAACGAATCTGTTTTGATGCAGATAATATATTGTGGAGATATTTAATTAAAGAAGGAATGCTGAGGATTAGAGTGTTTTTATTCTCCGATGTGAACAGAAGACCCAAACATGACCTTCTTTAAATGTTCTCTTCGGAATGCTCTTTTGGGAGCTGATGGACAGTCCGGACTCTGTGGGGATGTTTGTGAGAGATAATTAGATTTCCTGTGTATGCAAGACTATGGAGGTCAAGAACAACTTTATATAATTCAATCAGATGTCTAATCTTATGTCACTGTCAGTAGTTCTCAGGCTGGGGTAAGTTGTCACACGCTTTGTCCTACAAGCACACACCTGATTCATCTCATCAGGTGTGTCTGCAGGGTCTGCTAGCGATTACAGCTGAATATTTTCACACTCAAAATATAAAATATGAGACAGCGTTGTTATGACATTTAAAGTATGAAAAGTATGTATTCGGTTACATTAATAGAGAAATAGTTACATTACTTACTAATAATCTGTATTCTATTAAAATTACAAAGAAACCTTCCCAACGCGAATCACAAGCGGAAATCCAGCGCACCGAGAGACAGGTGACACGCGCCGCCAGGTGAGGGGCGGGGCCACATGGAGGGGGCGGGGCCAGGCGCGCGCACTCGCCGTGAAGAGCTGCTGTGCTCGCGCGCCTCCTCAGAACGCACAGCAGCCGCGAGCGCGCGCTGTCTATCTGCTCTGCTCTGAAGAAAGGTAAATATCTTTTACAGCTGGGAGCGGCTGTATCTCTCTCATGCTGTTGTTAGACTGTCGTTATTACCACATTGCTGTCGTGTTCTCTTGTTCAGAGCTGTTCTTGAAGGACTCTTGTTTCTATCGCTGCATGGAAACACTGCCAAGATGCGCTTAAACTCTACAGATGCGCTCTAAAAGCAGGCGACGCGAACTAATCGAGCAGAATAAACATTGTATCTGATAAGAAATCCAGTGCATGAACTGAACGCGTTCAGCAGCAGAAGAGCATCACCGAGACACTTCTAACACCCGCGGAAACAGTAATGGGCTTTCATGTCTCTACATTGTTTAGAGAATTAAAAATAATGTTAATTGTTTTTAAATTATATTTAATTCACAAGTTATGCTGTGTGCCTATTTGAGGACATCAGGACTCAATATCGTTAAAAAAAACCCACACATGATATGAATTAATATTTAAAACAACTTTTAAAATCACCAAAATAATTATTTCCAGTTTAGTTTTTTAACAAACTTTACATGTAAAGATGATTCTCAGCTATGTTATAACAGATGCTTTGATATAAAATTTTTGTTTCTGCAAAATGTGTGAAATGGTCATAAACAGGTTTTCTCATTATGTACCATGTATCTATAAACTAAATCTAATTTGCATATTAATGTGTTTTTGGGGCAGCATGTAATGAAAAAAGAAGTCTAATAATGGACCAGAATTCATATTTAGCTTAATAGAATATTCAAATATAATTTTGTGGAATATAATATAATTTATGTCTCTTAAACTGCATAATAAACATGCTTTAGTCCCGGTGTCCTCAGATGAGCACATGGATCAAATCAGCCTAACATTTTACTGAGAGGTTTACTCATGACACACAATTCCAAAATATGATTTAAATAATAACAACACAATATTGTCATATTTCCATAAGAGCGTCACTAATTTCTGCCGTTTGTGAAGACCAAGGAGCGCGTGATCGTGATCAAACATCTCTGAGTGTGCTCTTCACAGGACATCCAGTCCCAGAGAAACACGCTGAAATATAGTGTGCTCATTCCAGGATGCAGATATAATAGAACGATTATTTTCAGTGGCTTCTCCTATTTTTCCTAGTGATATTTATTCCCAGTGTATCAGGAAAGTGCTTTGTTTGTGCTGTGATGCTCTGCTCTCAGATGTGTCTGTGTTCTTCAGTGATGCTCTGAGCTGCTCAGCATGGAGCTGGGCTTCTCGGGGTTCTCTGTGGAGCTGGAGGAGGACTGTCTGTCCAGAGTGCCCATGCTGCGGAGGAACTCTTACGTGCTCCACAAGCTCAGCGTGGACCTCGAGCCTCAGATCTACAGCGAGACGCTCTCCAAAGCCCTGTCCTGGTCCACTGAGAACATCCTGCTGTCCCAGAGGAGAGCCGCTGATGACTGCTCCGAGCCTCCGTCTCCAGCCGTCTCCTCGCCCGCAGAGGCCAGTTCCGCTCCTGCCGAGGACTGGTCGAGCCCTGTCCAGACGCCTCTGTCCCCCAGCTCCGACTCCGACATAGAGGGCCCCAAGACGGAGAGCGTGGCCCCGAGACGGCCGTGTCTGAGCAGACTGGAGCAGGAGGAGAAGGAGGACATCGAGACCAAAGCCGTGGCCACGTCACCGGACGGAAGATACCTGAAGTTCAACATCGAGATTGGGAGAGGCTCCTTCAAGACGGTCTACAAGGGACTGGACACGGAGACCACGGTGGAGGTGGCCTGGTGTGAGCTTCAGGTACGAGTTCTGATCCTGGAGCACAAAACCAGACACAAGGGCCATAATTATACAATAAATCAACAAACCAGAGATGTCTGGTGTGTTAGGAGAGGACAATATCTGTCTGAGATACAAGTATTAGTAAATCTGAATCTCAGGGAGCAAAAAACATCTAAATATTGAGAAAATCATCTTTAAAGTTGTTCAAATGAAGATCTTAATGAAGTCAATAATGAAGTTTAGATATATTTATGGTAGGAAATTTACAAAATATCTTCATGGAACATGATGTTTGCTTCATATGCTGATGGTTCTGTATATTTTTGACCCGTACAGTGTGTGGTGGGGTATTTCTGTGCTCCAGAGACTCTTGAGTGCTGTATGTAGAAGAGTCTGAGGTTTAGAGGTTTAGTAATGAATGTATAAACACACAAACTATGCATATGTTGTTTGAAGCAGATAGAGCAGATGTTCCAGGTGTGTGTGACGCGCGAGTCAGTCTGTCTTCTGAACGGATGTTTGGAAGAAGTTCAGCTCGATTGGTTTCTGGAAGCCTTTCTTTTAAAATAATCCTCCATAGAAAGAAGATCAACTCAAACTGCTCCAAGATGAAGAAAGGGTTAATTTGTTAACATAACATAAACTAAGAATGAAAGGAATAGTTCTAGTGTTCAGAAGAATTTCTACATATATTAAATCATTATTCATTTCAAATGTTGTATCTGGTAATATTACATGAACACTTGCATCTGTATTTTAAGTGCTGTCATGTTTTGCTTATTGTTGGTAAGTTAATGCATTAACTTGTGTTAACTATAACCAAACCTCGCGTGTTCTCTTGAGCCGTGGATTAGATGATTCCTATTATTCCTGATTTTCTTACATACAGGCCAGTTTGGATAATAGTTTAGAATGCAGTCCACTGGGAATATAATAATAAAAATAATTTTTCAGTTTTTTTTACGGAAGACTTTTGTTGAATTGTGTTTCTATTTTTCATTAAGTGCAGTTCATGATGCACTTTTGGAAACTCATGGGAAAAAATGTGAACCGATGGACAAAAATAAGGAGAGAGACTTGCTGCGAACCGTCCCTTAACGATCTGCGTCTATTAAATAGGATATGATGGCCTTTGGAAAACATGTGTTGTTTTGATTGGACTGATATGAGTGGAACAAGCCTGAGTTAGCAGACTTCAGAAGAGTAAACACAGGGTTAATGATGACTGTGATATCAGCTCGAACTCAAACAAACAGTCTTTAGTGTGAACGGAGACCTCTCTAGACGTCAGACAGGAGTGTAGTGTGCCTGCTCTAAGTGTACACTTGTAGTATACTTCAAATTAAAAAACTCAAACACAGATTTAGAAAAGAACATTTTGTAATCTTACTCACTTCATAATTTACTACGCTTATATTGATGTTGGCTGACATACATAAAAGTGTAATATAACTGTAGATGATGAAATAGTCGATAACTAGCTACACACATCTGACCTGTATCGTGTTAAAATGACCTTTACGGTTCTGAACCGTTCCTGATGAGAGGTTGCCAGATTGACGTGGAAACTGATCGCTTCACTTTCAGAGTGTTGTGAAATCTGCATTTCTGCATTAAATGCTATTTATAGATGTTTTATTATAAGAAGTCTGATGTCATCGGACCCTTTCGTGATCAGTGATTTCCCAGCATGCTCACAGCTGAACACCGGGGCCTTTGGCTGTTCACGAGACTCTCTGATACACTTTAATCTACTGTATGATTGTTCTGGAGCTGTCTGTGACCTCTGCTGGGAGACAGGAGCTCAATACTGATCTTCAGGAGAAGCAGTTAATCAGTCAAACATCGTGGCAGTATTTGTTAGAGTATCGACATGATTCCAATTCAAAATACATTTTAAAATAAAAAGGGATCCGTTTCTATTTTACTTGATCCAGAAAAACCAAACAAAACAGTGAAAAAACAGGAAATCTTTAAAACATACTTTTACTGTGTTTTCAGCATCATCGCCAGCGACGTCACGTGAGCATCATCGGTGTTCAAAACAGTTTAAGATACATTACATTTTTCAGGATTCAGAAATGAATAGAAGGTTCAAAAGAACAGCATTTATTACAAAAAAACTAAAAAAGAATAATTTAATGCATAAAAAAAAATTCAATTGAACACATCCTTGCTGAATAAAGAAAAACAAAACCAAATGTACCATAAGTATATTTTTGGGGGTGATCGGCTGTTAAAGGGGTGTCTCTCTTTGTTCAGCGGCTGATAAGAGTCTGGAGTTTATCAGACGTTCTCTTCTTGAGGTTCGTGTGAGAAGCAGCTCTTATCAGCATCTGCCTGCTGGACACGTACCGCTCATGTGTTCATGTGTGTGCAGGACGTCCTGTGCCCGCTCGTATTCCAGCTTTGAACACATGTAGAGTTGTGTTGAGACGCAGGATTTTACTGAACAACGCTTTCAATTCAGCTTTATCAAGCGTGTAAATAAAGACAGCTATCTCTTGTAAAGACAGTGCACTTTAGTATGATTGTAATACGAGCACTGTAAAGGAGTGATCGTAGTGTTTAGACATCTTCTGGTGGTTTGGTGCATACTAATTAAAACCATTTTAGTGAAGTGCACTTTTAAAATCTAAACTAAACTCTTATTTTATTGAATCACTGGCGGTAAGTGCAGTTTTTTAGATGCACACTTATGTAATTAAGATTTGAAGCATGCTGTGCTTCTTTTTCACCAGGGAACCAAACACAATTTGACCTACATCTCTCTTATCTTTATTTTATAGTAAGTGTAAACCCTTATTGACGGTTTTAGTCCAGCTTTTGCTGAATGTACGGGACTCTAAACCTCGACACAGTCGTTTGACGTCAGGCCAGATACGATGCCAGATATCACGGTGTTCTGTGTTGTAGTGAGAGCTGGGAGTGTTGTGAGTTAGTGTGTTAGTCGTGAGTGGTGGTGAACTACCCATGTTAACCTTTCCAGCCGTCTAACCATCACTTCATTGTGCTTTCTCCTCTCCGCTGGAGGAGTCACTGACTAACCACAACACAGAATCAATGAATCTGAGTGGAAATGAGTGAACGGGTCGGTAATGAGCAGCGGTTTTTCCAGAACACATAATGCAGGAGCAAGAAAACTCTTCTTACTCTGTTTTTTCTCCGTTATGAAGAAATGTGTTCATTCTGCCAGAATTTCTCGGATGATTGAAGCCTTTCGACGCAGACTGTGTGTCTGTGCTGAGTGACAGGAGGAATTAACTGGTTTTATTTAAGTCAGTGTTTAACCTGATTAGGTGCTAACTAAATCTGTGAGGTACGAGCTGCAGGGTTCTCAGTGTGCGCTTGATTGAATTAAATACAGACTATTGATGTTTCAGCTTCACATTTATTTGGAAACTCGCTGTTTCTTTCTAAATAAAGTAATAGTTCAGCTAAAAATTTGCAGGTCTTTCCAGATCAGATCTGGAGAAATGTGTCTCAGTAATGTAAGTGAATGGGTGCCGTCAGAATGAAAGTCTGATAAAAACATCAGAATAATCCACAGCTCTCCAGTCCATCAGTGAACATCTGGAGAAGACACAAGATCAGACTCATCCAGTATTGAGAGGTTTTCTGACTCTTACTGACGGCACCCATTCACTGCTGAGTAAATGATGTGAAGGTGAGCGCATTTGCAGCACATTCTCATATTCTTGGGGCTGTTCCTTTAATTGTGGACTTTACTAGCAATGTGGCCGTGAAGAGACCGAAGCAGTTCAACAGTTAGAAAGGCCATTTAATTAAAACCGATTGGGAAAGGCTGCCTGACCTCATCTCAGTATGTTTTAACGATAAGGTGGTCACGGAGAAAAGCAGGTCAAAGGTAAAACACAGAATGTCCAGCTGTGAAAATGCAGCTCGTGAACCGAGACGCATCCGTCTGTGTTTTATGACATGTTTTAGCTTTCGCTGATCTGGTGTTTCTAAGCGGTCTGCTGTATTTAATGAGAGCGTTGACCTCAGGGTCGTGTGTATTATAGGTTCTTGTAAGAGCATGTTCAGTCCTGACCTCTTCCTCAAGACGAGAGTAAGGAGATGTCAGACTGACCATTACAAGATTGTTAAGAGAGGTAACCCGGTCTCGTGCTCGTTTGAGATGTTAGACACTGCTGGAATGTATTGCACTGATGCCATGTTTTAATAATCCGGTCCAGATGTGTCCTGACCGTCACTGTGCTGGCTTCGACTCAACGCTGAGAAAAGACACAAATACACACGCTCTTCTGTTTCTATCACAGTACTGTTCATTACAGATGATATGAGAATCTGCTTTAAATGTATTACCAATCATACTGAATGATCAGCATTTCATCCTCTGCAGTGAATGGGTGCCGTCAGCATCAGAATCCAAACAGATGATAAAACTGTCGAGATGTTTTTAACTCGTATATGAGTCCTCCAGTGAAATAAGCGCATCTGTTGTCTCTCACATCAGAATCCAGCTGTTGAGATCAGATCAGAGCACTTCTTCACTGGAGGAGGAGTTATTCTAGACTCTTAAAAGCATCCTAACGCTGGATTAGTCTGATCTTGTGTCTTCTCCAGACGGTAACTGATGGACTGGAGTGCCGGGGATTATTCTGATGTTCAACACTGAAAAGTATGAACTATAACAGTGAAGTCCAGCAAGAAGTGTGTGCTGTGTAATTATTGGTTTATTAGAGGATCGTTCAGCTTCTCCGTGCCAGACTCAACCGTGAGTCAGAACATCATAACTGTGTGTGGTCTGCAGAATCACACAACAATATGTAATTAAACGAAGCATCCGAACAGATTCCTCAACGGCACTGTCCTCCAAAGAAACCTCGTTACAGTTAATTATGGCTGCTCAATTTGTTCAATAAATCATATTGCAGATAGTTTAGTAAACATAGCTGTTATCACCACATCAGCGGTGCTTCAGAAGGCAGTTTGTTCTGCCTGACGAGGACTAATCCTCCGATTTCTGCTGAAAGTTCAAATAAAACAACACCCTGTGTTCAGAGGACAGAGGTCCCTCACTGCTGCCAGAGGATTGTGTGTTATTATGTAACCTAGGATTCAAGTATTTCCACCGTTTAACTATTAGAAGACATTAGAAGCATTATTTGCTGGAATTAAGTTAACACCTCCGATTAGTGTTTTAAATAGATATTTATTGATCATTTACGACGTTCCTCCTGTATTGAACACAAAAGAAGACACTGCACATGTCTGGATGTCAAGTCTTGGTTGGTGTATCAATGCAGAAAGCGTGTTAAGCTCTATTCTCCTCGGGGTCTGATCTCTCTATCAGTTCTGCTTCTGAAATAGAAACACTATCAGCTCCTGCACAGAGCCAGAGTTTCCATTCATAAGAACTGCTCGTATGAGGCGTGCTTCTGCTCGGATCATACTCAATATTGGTGGTAATGATTAATATCTCAACATTTGAGCAGTTGCTGTCAGTCACGTTTGAAAAATGTAAGTGTGTCCTGTTCAGCAAGGCATTTATGCAAAACATGCACAGCAACAAGACCTGTTTTACAGCAATCGCACAGATTCTTTTTCTTTTATGTTTTTTCGCTCACAGATGCTGCATTTATTTAATCAAAATACAGCATTTTACTTTATTTTAATATATATATTTTCTGTGTGAATAACTGTTAAACTGTAATGTATTTCTGTGACGCACAGCTGATTTTACAGCATCATTACTCCAGTCTTTACTCTTTTTACTGTATTTTTCAGATTTTTGATCTATGTGTGTATTGTTTCATTCAGTGCAGTGCTGTGTTGTTCTCTCATGAGTTGAACCTTCATTTAAAGCCTCCTGTGTTTCTACGCACACACACACACACACACACACACACAGATAAAGAAGAACATTCTGTGATCTTGTTGAATACAGTACAGCACTGCTGTCGATAAATACACTGAAACTTAACCCAGGAGGAGAAATAAAGCTGTGATCGCTATAATAGGACGAACATCATGAAAACACACCCAGATCACGTTCCACTCCAAAAACAACAGAAAGAAGAATCAATGTGCTTAAAGATAATAATGCCTGTTTTGTGCCTATTCGTGGTGAAAAGCTACAGCTGCCCCAAATTCACAGCATTATAATACATATTACTTCAAAATAATGATACTAAAACACTACCATGATTACACTGCCAAGATTTCACTTTTGACTTTTGTCTGGTTTTCAAGTACTTCAAATACTGTATCTAAACATTTTTAAATCACGATGAAGTGAGAAGCAGAATGATGTAAAGAGGCATTCTAAATAAATGAGTTTAGGCATGAATAAAAAAGAAGAAATATCTGCCAGTGCGGTCAGAACATAAAATTGTTTTCTTTTTGAATAACATTTGTTTTTTTGCCCCTATTGGCAGATATTTTTCTGAATTGAAGGTCAAACTCACTTAATTTAGCTGTTTAGATATTTGTACTTGTCATTTTAAAGTTAAGTTTAGAGAAAAGCCATGTTTCTGAATGACAGAGCCTAGAGAAGCCATGCAAACAGAGAAGAGAAGTGGTCCAAGAACTGAGCCCTGAGGCACCCCGGTGGATAGAAGTTGTGTCTTGGACACCTCACTCATATATATATATATATATCTCCTGATTCAGAGAGGAAGCTGCTGTTCCATGTTGTCTTGAAGAGCAAAGATAATGTGATCACACAAACACGGCTCCGTCTCTCTCACACAAAAGCTTATTCATTATCACAGGTCAAGCTCACGTTTATCCAGACTTGAAGTGTATTGTTGAACAGTTTGTGAAAGTTGTGTAATATTTAACCCGTAACTGTGTCTCCTTTCACGCCTGGAGCTGTGCTGCCAGTAGTTTGGTGTCTGATGTTAGCTCATGGAAAAAGCTGCTAATTTTTAGGAGATTATGAGTATTTTGTATATTTGCATGAGCTCTGCATTTCAGGTCAAGTCAGGGATATTTATGAATTCGATACAATAGATTGCAGCTTAATAGAAAGGAATAGAACAGGGAAGAGAAACAGGCTTTACAGTAATCAATACAGGTCCTTCTCAAAACATTAGCATATTGTGATAAAGTTCATTATTTTCTGTAATGTACTGATAAACATTAGACTTTCATATATTTTAGATTTATTACACACAACTGAAGTAGTTCAAGCCTTTTATTGTTCTAATATTGATACAGCTCATGAAAATACAATTCCTATCTCAAAAAATTAGCATATTTCATCCGACCAATAAAAGAAAAGTGTTTTTAATACAAAAAAGTCAACCT
>JAUMHQ010000013.1:336630-349825 GCA_032361165.1 Enteromius paludinosus | reverse complement strand
CTTTTCTTATTAAAACTATTCAAAGCAGTGAAGGGTAGTGCTTGTTGTGTGTTGTGTCTCCGATCACGAATGCAGACATGCTGTTATGTTTACGAGTCTAACAGAGCGTACTAAGGGCCGTCTACTTTGGTCTTCATCCCAGGGTAGTATGCAGCCAGGTGTTTATGAATCGATCATGTGAAGGATGAAAGCACCACTACTGCGTTATTTAAAGACATGATGAATTATTCTCATTTTCATCACCTGAGCAAAACTATGTCCAAAATGTAAGTTGCTCAATCTGAACCTCATGTTTGTGTAGCGGTGGCTGAAGTCAGACGCAGTATTTTTGGGGAAACTGCTGT
Organism: Enteromius paludinosus; assembly: GCA_032361165.1. Classification (NCBI taxonomy): domain Eukaryota; kingdom Metazoa; phylum Chordata; class Actinopteri; order Cypriniformes; family Cyprinidae; genus Enteromius; species Enteromius paludinosus. Next base: position 349,481 of record JAUMHQ010000013.1, on the reverse strand, counting down.
TTTAGTGTTGCTTACAGAGACTTGTAGAAAGCGCTGGAAAGTCAAACGCATCTTTATGATGTTTGCATCCTGGAAAAAGGTTCTGGTTACGTCTGTGTGCTTCATATAGAGCCCTGCTCCTCGTTCAGTGTGTTTTCTCAGCACAGATATAGTCCTGCAGAGAGGTGCTGAAACTAAAAGTAAAGCGTGTGTATGAGAAGCTCTGAAGGCAGTCCTGTGTTGACTCAGGGATCATGTCTATGGTGTTTACTACTGACTGACGTATGTATAGCGTGAGTGAGCTGAAGACCTACAATAGCTGTCAGTCAGAGCCTTGGGCCTGTATTCAGAGAGACTCTAGTTATGTAAGGTTGGGAGAGAAACGAGTTCGAACACGAATCAATCATTCATTTTCTGAAGAGGGTGAAGCTGCTTCTTTAATCCGTTTCTTAAACCCTCCTGGAGGCTGATCTCTTCTAGAGTTTCAATCAGGTCTCAACAATCTCTCCAGTTATGCTCAAGTGTGTAATTAAGAGTTGATTACACGCATTCAAATATAGATCTGTTACTACATGTCAACATCCACTTCTATATAACGTTTTTGTATGTTAAATAATTTTTATTATTTATATAATGTATAATTATGTATATTTATATACATTTTTATTTTTATTTAAAATAATGACGTCACTCACGTAAGATTATTTATTAAAATATTTAGATATTTTTGGGTGTCAAAAAGTAAGAAATGTCATGGTCATCCTTATATGAGGACAAAAAAAAGACTCAATAAAAGAAAAATGTTCTTAATTATTATTATAAACCCCCCCAAAAAATATTAAATAATTTAGTTAAAATATTACAAATATTTTGCTGTCAAATGAACTCATGTTGTGCTTTTATGAGCATGTTCAGGATGTAAAATATCACCCAGACCTGTGAAAATAATGACACAGTTTTGCTGAAAACGGTAGCGGCCGCAGGTCAGTGAAAGTGGCATGAACATGAGAAGTCTCTTCTTCATGTGTGTGTTTTCTGTGTAGAGGAGCATTAATGCAGCGTCTCTCTCCGTCTGTTTTCATCTGCTCGCTGGAGACAGAAACACTCCGGAGTTTTCCCAGAACTCTCTGAATGTGGGATTCATGTGCTGCTAAATCAAGCCTTTCATTCCCAGCCCGGGACAGAAACGGCCTTGTGGCCAAGATATCGCTCTCCTGTAGTCCGGTCACCAAAGGGTTACCAAAACCTATGTTTAGAATGGGATGTAATGATGAGAAATATGATTGTCTGAGGGTGTTTCACTTACGGTAAAAATGATGAGATTCTTGCGGCTAGCAGCCGTCGAGCAGGTTCTTCTCTGTTTGAAGGGTTTTTGGAGTGCTAATTACAAGCTGCCAGAATCGACAGAGAATCGTGATCGCTGAGAGCGGATATACTGTACGTCATGACAGTTTAACACAATTCAAACCTAAACATGAGGCAAGAGCCAGGCGAATGATGAGCATTAACACACTTTACTATCATGTTTTCTAGTGTTCGGTTTTGATATGCACTCATTTGCACACGTTTCCAGAACAGAACCTAGGGTAAAGCCGGGTTTAGTATTCTTGTTCATGTTGTTGACATACGTGACCCTGGAGCACAAAACCAGTCGTGAGGGACAGTTTTTCTCCATCTGAAAGCTGAGTGATGTAAATAAAGAAACATAAGTCCAGGATCAGTGTGTGAGAAAAGCCTTTAATAAGGGGTTAAAGTGTGTGTGCATTATTTCCAGAAGAGCTCAGTGTGAGTGTTTCTCCTGATGTTTTCCTCCTCAGACGAGGAAGCTGAGTAAAGCGGAGCGGCAGCGCTTCAGCGAGGAGGTGGAGATGCTCAAGGGCCTTCAGCACCCGAACATCGTGCGTTTCTACGACTCCTGGAAGTCCACTGTGAAGGGCCAGAAGTGCATCCTGCTGGTCACCGAGCTCATGACCTCCGGCACGCTCAAAACGTCAGCTTCAGCCTCTCACAGCCTCATAGCCTTCATCTGCTCACACTTCTGTCCTTCCAAACCTGTGTGACATCTTCCAGGACGCGGTTTAAAGCATTAAAGCAGTGCTGTTAACAGACCTAACACATCATAAAGCAGAGATGAGCTCAGAGTTAGAAGGACACACATTAAATAAGTGTTTTCCTCCTGTAGACCAAAGAAAGTCACACGCGTTTAGAAAGACATGAAGGTGAATAAATGAGTGCCTGTAATTCTGCCATGTTGTGGAAATGAATTTAAACACAAACTTGCTTTCCTATCGTTTTAAAGTCTCTTCTCAGCTGCTTTTATTTGATCAGAACCGCAGCCATCTCTACAAACTACGCTCTTACAGTTTCAAGACAATAATTAGACAATAAAAGTCCTTGATTTCCGAAAACAAGACCAAAACTCTCGGCTAGGAAAACTTGTTTGGCAGTGTAGAGACTGTCCTTCTGAGAGTTTAAGATCAAATAAATGCAGAAGACACTTCTCACAAAGCCTTGATGGATCTCCGTGTTCGGGGGTGTTTGACTGCTAGTGTTTTTCCCATGATTCCTCAGGTATCTGAAGCGTTTTAAGGAGATGAAGCCGAAGCTCCTTCAGCGCTGGAGCCGTCAGATCCTCAAGGGCCTTCACTTCCTGCACACCCGGGCCCCTCCCATCATCCACCGGGACCTGAAGTGTGATAACATCTTCATCACGGGCCCCACGGGCAGCGTCAAGATCGGGGACCTGGGCCTGGCCACACTCAAGAGAGCCTCCTTCGCCAAGAGCGTGATCGGTGAGAGATCTTTTCCAGCTTCAGGTCCTTCCGGGGGTCATTTATAGCCAGAGACCGCTAGTGCTGTCTAACTATTAATCACCATTGATTGCATTCAGAATAAAGGTTCTTGTTACGTAATATACTGTATGAATGTGTATTTTATTATGTCACACACATGCAGAATGTATTTTGAAATTATTTTATGTTTATTTATATATTCTTATGTTATAATATGTATAAATATATTTCACAAATAAACGGAACACGATTTTCTTAAAGACATAGAAGCATGTGATAGTTTGACAGCACTAGTGTTTACTCGGGAGGTTTCTTGGGAAAACTTTATTTCAAAACATAATGTCTTTATTTTCACTTCACTACGTTTTGTAAATAAAAGTTGTTGTTTGTTTACGTTAATCTTTGAATATCTTTAATCAGTATATTTTTGAAAGACTTTCCCGTGAGTAAAAGTAACAGATTTAATTCTAATATGACACGTAGTGCAGTATTATGATCCTGAAGAACAACACTGGGATCAGACGCTTGACTATACTCTGTTTGTAGAAATAGACAACAATGCATTTTATGAGTCAGAAATGCCAAAAATCAATTGATATTAAGTAAAGATAATGTTCATGAAGATGTTTAGTGCATGTGCTTCTGTAAATGTGTCAGAACTTCATGTTTGATCAGTAATATACGTCACGAGAAGACTTCTCTCGAGGGTTTCAGAGACTGTCCTCTCTCCAGATGAGTGGAGAGATCTTGTATGAATGTGTTTTGTGGCGGTTGTGTTTGTAGTAGTGTTCTTGTTGTGGTAACGGAGCTGAATTGATCAGGCACGCCGGAGTTCATGGCTCCAGAGATGTACGAGGAGAAGTACGACGAGGCGGTGGATGTGTACGCGTTTGGGATGTGTATTCTGGAGATGACCACGTCAGAATACCCGTACTCCGAGTGTCAGAACGCCGCTCAGATCTACCGTAAAGTCACCAGCGTGAGTTCATATCTCTCTGATTCATAGCTCCATAACCTAATGACCTCACAGCTATGGGTTCTGTACAGTGTGTTTAACTCATGTCTGAACTACAATCATTTCATAAGCAGCAATTATTTTATTTCAGCTAGTTCAACTTTTATGTCTATTGTATTATTTATATTTAGTGCTAAATAGTAGTTTCTATTTATCTGTGAATCCTGAAAAATAAAGTGTATGACAGTTTCCACAAAAATACTGATCAGCACAGCTGTGTTCAGCACTGACGATCATCAGAAGTGTGTATTACAATGATTTCTGAAGATCACGTGACACTGAAGACTGGAGGAATGATGCTGAACATCACAGAAACACACACAGAACACATTCTGACAATATTTCACAAGTTTTACTGTATTTTCGATCAGATCAATAGCTCCTCCGTGAGCTGAAGCGCGTCCTAACTTCTCCTTCTGTCCTCTCATTTCTTCTCATTTCCTCAAGAGTGGTCTTTGAGCAGATCTTTAAGACTCGTGGGTCTGGCCTGTGTTTTGTGAAGCCCCGGGCTCTGGTTTGAGGTCAGGCGCTCTCGCAGAGCTCATCTCTGAGGACGTAACTCTTATCTGTGCTTCAGTCTTAAACTTGAGCTCTAAATCACATCAGCGTGTGTTTACAGCAGGTCTCCATTCAAATGGAAACCAATCCATCAATAAAAAGCCATTTTGCAGCGCTTGAAAGAGTACATCTGTTCCTAGAAAGACGTATTGAAGTATTTGTACTCCAGCAGTGGATTGAGAGATGCTGCAGTCTTTCAGTAGTGTTCGGATGGTTTATAATGGAGGTTTTTAATGGAAGAGCTGAAGTTAATGTGCTTGAGGTGTTGGTGACGGAGTCCAGAGATCTCATATTCTGACGGTGTGTGTATTTATATATACATAATAAATATACACAGGGCACATTTTGCAATTTTTTCTCAGAAATGCAAAAAAAATGACAATTGAGGTCAAACCTCATAATTCTCAATTCATATCTCAAGTTTCTTTCTCATAATTGTAAATAGGGCTGAATTAATAGGGATTAGCTGATGTATTGTCTTCCTGTGATGGAGGCTATAGTGAAGAGTTATAATGAATCTCCCGAGGAGGATTACATCCTCTTCATGAAAGCCTCTTTGACTGACGTTCCTCTCATTCGTGGCTATTTCTACTGTTTTCAGGGAATAAAGCCCGACAGTTTCTACAAAGTGAAGGTTCCAGAGTTAAAGGAAATCATTGAAGGCTGTATCCGCACCAACAAAGATGAAAGGTACTTTATTGATTTTCCTCTCTGGAAATGATCTGCTGCACAAAGTTCAGTAATTTTATTAAAACGCACTTCATATTTAACAAAATATGATTCTATGCTACAGAGCTTCTGTTTAAAAAGACATCTTAAATGATAAATAATAAAATCACCTTCTGTTTTCTAAGAATTATATATAAATATATATTATTGTGTGTATTGTGTGATGAAATCTATGGAATATTGTGCTAATTTTTGATGATGATTCATTTTTTTATGAATTTTAAAGTTATATTTAACGGTTATTATTTTTACCTTAATGTATATTTGCTTATTTTAATATTGCTGAAATAGAATCTCATGAACATTTGTTTTGGTTGAAGCACTAAACTTATTACTGTAAAGAGCTAAACATTAAATCTACCATTAATCAAGCAGTATTAAACAAATCTAATAAATAAAAATCATCTAAATGAAAATTTATTGTAGAATGTTAAATAAAAAAATGAAAATGAATCAATAAATAAATATAATAATTTAAAAATCATAATAAAACTATTCAAAATATGAATAGAAATGATAATAGTATAATATGTATCACAACGGTAGATTAGTTTTTAGATTCACGCGTGTGAGTGACATGTTGGTTTAGTAAGTTATCATTTTAATAATATGCATTGTATATATACATATAAAATGTTTTATTATTATTATTAATAATTGTACTAATTTAATTGTCTTACATCTGATCTGTCTCTGTCAGGTACACCATCCAGGACCTGTTAGAGCACACCTTCTTCCAGGAGTACAACGGTGTTTACGTGGAGCTGGCCGAGGAAGACGACTCGCTCAAATCCAGTCTGAAGCTCTGGCTGAGGATGGACGGCACCAAGAGGCTCCACGGGAAGTACAAGGACAACAACGCCATCGAGTTCCTGTTCGAGCTCTACAAAGACGTGCCGGAGGAAGTGGCCCAGGAGATGGTGAGTGTGTGTTTGAGGAGGCGTTCCTGCTGCACTCCACAGAAGAGCCTGAAGCATTCACATTCTGTGTATCCTAGTAACCGCGCGGTGTTTACTGCACCTGTCAGCACAACACACAGGAACCGTTCACATCGTCAGCTAACGAGAGCCAAGCCCTGATTCTCCAGAATATCTGTACAAGCCCCTTTCTCTTTACTCTGATATTATATTTGATGTGTTTTGTTAAGAATTGTTATGAGAGACGTGCTTTACTGTTAAAACATACATGTTCACGACTCTTCAGCAGAAAAACTATTTCCTTTTAAAAGTTTCAAATGAGTTTTTTTTAATTAGTAAAGTAATAATCATACATTTAAACACTATCATGTAAATGACTGGGAGCTAAAGTAAAAATGAAGTAGCATTAAAGTTGCATTAAAAAGATCAAATGAAAAATTGAAAGGAACGGATGATATGTACTAACAGTTGTGTACTGCGATCAGAGCTGGGGTTTACAGAACAAATCATTCTGCTTCACTTTTTTATCACACTAGTAAATAAAAAAGCTAATTTATAATAATAATAAAAAAAAACACTGTATATACTTTTGTGTGCAGGAGAAAAAAATGATGTTAAGAAAAAAGTATTTTAAAATGTATTTGAATTGAAATCTGGATGTTTTCTTTCATCCAGAGCTCTAAATAATGAATGTTTTTGCATTAAGCAAGTATAATTTATTATTGTTAAATAATTTGGGTCTTTCAGTGATTTCTAAATCTTGTTAGCTCTGGTCAGGTCCAGCGGTCAGTCCTCGCTCGGTGTCTGACCCTGCTGTGTTTGAAGGACAGAGCGTGTTAATCATCGTCTGGAAACACGAGAGCCGGGCTGAACGAGGAAGAGGGGCTCGTGAGACCGGACCTTCATCTCTCAGCGTCTTTGCTTTTCATCAAGGACAAATTATCATGAAGGCACATCAGCAGAGGGTTATCACATAGCTTGATTATCTGATCGAGTCTTCAAGACTACATTGGCCTTCATTGTTTCAGTGAAAACACACCGTCCCAGAGACGGATGAAAGGTTACCGGAGCGCTTTCATAAACCTCATGCCAAGATAAATTTGTTGGCATCAATAACAAGCCAGCGTGCTTCACTCTTACATACTGTATTACAGGAAGAGTTCCTCCTCCTTTTATCTCAAATATGAGTCTATAATCCATAATAACTCTTACTTCACATCTGCTGTCGTCTCTCACATCAGAATCCAGACACACATTAGTTTAGATCTGTGCAGATTCAGACCACAACACTTTTCACCGGAGGAAGAGGATTACCGCTGGATTAGTCTGATCTTCTGTCTTCTCCAGATGTTCACTGATGGACTAGTGCTGGGGATGATTGTGATGTTTTTATCAGACTCTCATTCTGACGGCACCCATTCACTGCTGAGGGTCTTATGTAATTGTGCTGATATTTGAGAGCATGTAAAAAGTGTGATTTGAATCCGATTGAAAGCATGTATTTTCATACTGATAAAGTTCCACTCTTCCTAATAAAGTTGGATGTTTTCCAGGTGGTTCTGGGCTTCGTATGCGAGGCTGACTATAAGCTGGTGGCCAAGGCCATGCGAGATCGAGTGACAAGCATCAAGCGACAGCGAGAGAAGCACCGGCGGATCACAGACGAGCAGAAGAAGAAGGAGGGATTGTTTGAGGAATACTCCGAGCTTCTGTCGCCCAGATCAAGCACTCATGAACCTGGAAGCCCCGCCCCCTTTCATCTGCAGACCCCGCCCACTCCGGTACTCCCTGAGCTCATGTGCTCTCCCGTTACCGGCTCGCTGGATTCTGGGATTATCGGCAGCTACCCGCCGGAGCCGGAGGAACCAGAGGCAGACCAACACTTCCACATCCATCACATGAGCTGCTCGTCAGCCACCTGTACGTTCACCTGAGCACACACATACAGAAAATATCATTTCATTTAAATATCAATATACTTAATGTAGAAAGAGAATATTTTCCTTTACATATATACATGCATGTGTGTGTGCTTCTATATGGGTCAAAGATGAAAAAGTGTTTAACCAAAAAAAATTAACATATTGCTTTAAAATGTTTTAGTTTTTCCCCCAAAAATGTAAAAACATTACAAATGAAAGGTTTTTTTTTTTTCTGAGGCAAAAATAAACACCCCACATTTTCCCCTGATTTACTAAATTCACCACTAACATGTCATTCAGTGTAAGAAGCTTGTCCGGCATGTTTACAGCAAACATCCATTTATGACACTTTTTTCATCCCAAATACTTTGAATTTCTCATTATTCTAGATTTTGCCCATTTGTCAGCTAGAATTTTGAACTCATTTCAAACTCAATGAAATTGAATATGCGGTCTTATTCTTTTATATATTTGAATATTCGAAGGTTAGAATAAACATGTTTGAATTTCTACAGAAATACTGTGTTACACTGAATGACAAAATGACTTTATTTTACTCTCCAAACGTATTTAATAGTTGTCCCTTGCGTTTATTGTGCGTTCTATGGACATAAAATCACTTTTGTAATTGTTCTTGTGGTGCAGAGGTCATGACGTCTTTGACCCTTATGCATAATAAATATACAGCGTACACACACACACTTTTGTTCATGATAGATAACGCTGTTATTGAGCAGCGACAGACTGATACACTATCACTGCATTATTAGTCATTGTCATGATATTATCAATATCCAGATGTTATCGTGTTCTCACAATTATATAAATTGACAAGTATTCTGGGCAAATCGTGTAGTTTTTAAAGTGTAGTTACTCTAAAATAAAATGATATGCCTTGGCACAGTCTCTGTCAGACAAACTCTTTGTGTTTTTCTAAGATCACAATAAATGTGGCCTCGTGAACTTGCTATAGTGATATGGTACGGTTACGTCCCTGTAAAGCAGTATTTGAGGCTCATATGAATAACTGTGCAGCGCCCTACTTTTGACTCGATGTCTCTTTCATGGCGTGTTGCGTCCAGCAGCTCTCCTCGACCGGACACGGCACAGTCAAGCCACGTCCACAAATAAACTCTTTTTAATAGGCAGTGTGTGCTTATCAGGGCTACGGTCATGCAGTCCTCTCAGACTGAGGTCAAACTGCAGAAGAAGAAGGACGCTGTGAGAGGAAGCAAGCTGGTTATAGTTTCTAAAGCTGAAAGAGTAATGTCAAAAGCACAAAAAGGACTAAAAGCAGATTTAATGCTAAACTGAAAAAACATTCTTAGAGCTAAGTTTAATTTTGAAGATATGTAACTTGATCTACTGAAATAACAAAACGTCATAAAATAATAATAAATAATAAAAAGTGGTGACGTGCTCCTCGGATGTTTTCAGGGAAGAGAATCAATAAGCTTCAGATCCTGAAGTCTAGTGTCCTTCCATCACACTCAGCTGATCCCTGCTATTTACCAACGCTTAAAGAGTTTTTACCTCCATAACATTGATTTTCTGAAGGAAACAGGATAGTGAATGACACAAACACACTTGATCGGATGCACTGGGGGTTGATCTGAAGACTTTAATGAAAGAAAGCTAGGACTGACAGGGACATGTATGAACTGTTGGTCTCTGTTTCTGCAGCGGACTGTGAGACGGATGGATATCTCAGTCCTTCTGGTTTACAGGACGCTCCCACAGCTTCAGTCCTCATCTCTCAACAGACCCCGCCCACCAGCACTCCACCAATCCTGGCTCTCCGTTTCCCCTCAGTGAGTGCGGCTCAATGGATTTTCGACAAATACAAAAATAATAATGTCTATTGCAATCATTCCGATGTTAAGAATGTTGTGTGCACATGAATTCATATTAGAATTTTAAATAAAGGGATTTTAGTGGTTCTTCATTTAGTTGAATAAAAAATGATTCATCTTAAAATTTCCTAAACGTGCAAAAATGTGTTTTTTAACTTTTTCAATAATTAAAGGGTTTAGAAATTAAATGTTTTGTCTTTGTTAAATAATTTATAATTTAATTTATAAATTAAATTACAAAAAGTACTAAATTACTAAAACATGTTAAGGAAATTAATTCATTTTAATGATGAGTACACACGACATTCTTAATGTTTGAACAGTTATATTATTTTCTGTATTTGAATAATCTCAAGTTTGCTTATCCCTTCACATCTTTAACGCAATTACAAAATTGGCCTCACTTAAACATGATTTCGACTCAGGAGAGCCATTCAAACATAATTGACACAGTTTCCTGTGAACTTTGCTGATTGTGGTGAATGAATTCTGTTGTGTAATCCTCCCTCAGAGTATAGCTGTGTCCAGTAAGAGCGAGAGAGGACCGCTCAGCCCCTTCTCCTCACCTGTGGACAGGTAAAGACCGGCTTCTCCTCTCTCTCTTTGAGGTTTGTCTTCAGAGCCAGATGTGCTGTTGTCTCAGTAGGGCAGTGTTTCGTAACAGAGCACATGTCCTATAGGATGCTGTTTACACGCCACAGGGCTCTCGGACGCCGTCCCTAGAAAACGCCTGCCATTACAGCATAGTTTTCCACTCGTAAGAGCTTCACCTTCCTCAGCAGGCCTTTGTAAAAGAGCCCGAGTCTGCCAAGCGGTAGGCTAGCTATAAACATTTGTGGGTCTCGTAGGAAGCCCAGTGTTTGGATAAAGCAGAGGCTTGTGTTGGTCAAAGGCCTTGGAGACACAATTAGCTCACAGAAACCAGCTCGGAATGGACTGAAGTCAAACTGTGTGTGGAACTTCAGCGAAGACAAAGCCAATCCAAACACTGAAGCTGTCTGTTTTTTCTCTTTGCCGTTATATTGGATTTCCAGAAAACTGTGCAGTTAAAAATACATTTTGAGGCCCAGCAGTATACAAAGAAGTATGCTTTAATGTACTTTTATGAAGAGTGCTTATCACTGAAATAGTAGTATACTTTAAAGGGGTCATATGATGTTCTAAAAACAACATTATTGTGAGGATTTGGTTTAACATTATTCTTCACATTCTGTACATAAGTGTTTCTCCTCTAAGCCCCGCCTCCTGAAACGGGTCGACGTGTACAAATTGTTCGAAAAAGCGAGGTGTGCTCTGATTGGCCAACTCTCCAGTGCACTGTGATTGGCTGAATACCTCAAACGTCTGATGGAAATGGTTGCATTTTGGTTGCACTTTCTTTGAAGCTGTCCTTGCTACAGTGTAATTATACATTTGAGTACTAATAATATTAATTAACTACATGTATCTGCTGTATGGATAGGGTTTAGCTAAGCATGTAAAATATGCATCATTTATTGTTATTATGATGGGAAGTAAACAAGGACACCTTAAAATTAAGGTTCAGGGTTTTTCTTAGAAATACTTGAATGATTTGAAGTGGACACTGTGAAGTTAAGCACACTTGTATCTTAGAAGGTTCTGGACGTTACTGAGGACAGAGAGCTGTGGGGTTGAAGGCCAACAACTAAAAGAAGGACATACGCAAAGTTTGTTGAGCTACTTCAGACGTGTAAAAGCTAATAAGCAGAAACACAGCGCTCATTAAATGAACCGTGTTCCCTAAAAAACGAATATTAAACAAATAAGGGTGTTGAGATGATGAGAGAGGGAAATTCCTCAGCGGTCTGTGCTTACTGAAGCGTTTTTATGGGCTCTGTTTAACTGCAGGTCTTCCAAACACACATTTACTTTACACGGTGTTCACATTTGTACTTTTATTAGTTTACTAGCTTGTACGATGTAGCAGTCAAACTCGATGAGTAGTAAGTGTGCATGAGTCATGCCTGTGCACACAGGTATGTTCTGTTCTTTTGTCATGTATTTCTCCTGATTCTCTGTGTTCAGTTACGCCTCAGACGTGACGTCAGGCTTGAGCGATGGCTACGAGGGTCTGTCGGACCGAGGGAGTAAGTTCGGCAGCAGACGGACCGCAGGGAAACTGTTCAGGAGGAGAACACGCTCCCGTCTGCGCATCACAGGGGTGAGGAGCGTTGCTTTTAATAACCCTCACATTTCATCTGGACACAAACGAACTGGTGTTTGAACGGCTCTGCAGAGTCTGATACCGATAATCTTACACAGCAGCGAGAAAGATGACCATATAAAGCTGGTATACTGTATATTATAACACACGGTTTGATTTTAAATATTGCAAAGGTTGTTTTTCAGTATATACAAGTATATTCTTCTATTTTTGTTTAATATATACATGCATGTGTTTATATATACATAGTAAATATACACAGTACACACACATATTATTTCAACAAAACTTTTGTTTTGGATACGATTAATCATTTCACAGCACTGCTGTCTAATTTATTATCTTAAAAAACTTTTAATAATATAATTTTGACAGAAAAAACTATAGTGCTGAATACCGATAATATAAGAAATGTAAAATATCAGCCGATATATCGGCTTCAAAAACAAAAGCTGAACTAAATAAAGCTAAATAATGACACTTTTGTGTTTTGTAGAGCTGAACTGAATTAACATTCTGACTTGAGCTGTACTATTGCCTTTTTACAGCTGCTTTACAGAAAAATGTGGATTTGATTTAAAAAAAAATGTATATAGTGTTGTAAAAAAAAGTGAGTTGACTTGCCGATATATCGGTCGAGCACTTCTCTTAACTGAACAGCGGTCCATTCTAAACACCGATGGCAATGGTGTAATGATCGCTGCTCGGGTACGGTTCGTCTTCTTTTGGCTTGCGTTGATTAGCATTTAAAGAGCCAGAGACGTACAGAACAAACACAGTTAAAGGGATAGTTCACCCAAAAATGAAAATTTGATGTTTATTATCTTACCCCCAGGGCATCCAAGATGTAGGTGACTTTTTTTCCTCAGCAGAACACAAACGAAGATTTTTAACTTTAACC
>JAUMHQ010000013.1:276375-314251 GCA_032361165.1 Enteromius paludinosus | reverse complement strand
TAGCCGTGCTGTATTGTGAATAAAACACAGCTGCTGACCAATCAGAATTGAGGAATGGAACTAACCGTTTTATAAATGTATATATACGCTTCGCGTCGGGTCCTGATCACACTGTCGGGGCTTATTTCTGCGATAACTACCGGCTGCCTGCACATTAACCCTTACTATGATATCGTACTTTTCAAAGTAAAGTCTTAAAAAAATAATTGATAATCTTTTCAGTTATTTTTGAATAGGTTAGAATAAATAAATAAATATGATTAAGATGTGGTTTGAAACACTTTTCATCATGAAAATACAAAATGAGAAACGTATTTAAAAAAAAAAAAAGCTTTTCAAAGTCCTGTAACTGGGCAAATATTAACTTTTTTTGTTGCTTTTATTGTTTTGTTATATATGTTTAGTCTATATGTATACTGTTTAATATATTATATTATTTACATACTTTCATTTTTATTTATATACTTTAACAGGTTTATTTATTTATTTATTTATTTTTATCTCACAGTCGCTGTTTGGCTCTTGAGTCTAGTTCCTGTCAGCTGACGTGCGTCTGCGTGACGTGCTTACGCTGTTGCGCGTGCGTGTACGTAAAGCTGGCGCTCCGGTTTCCCTGGCGGAGAAGATGGCGGCTCCGGGACCGGGGGAGTATTTCAGCGTCGGGAGCCATGTCTCTTGCCTCACCTGTTTAGACCAGCGTTTGCAGGGAGAGGTGGTGGCTTTCGATTATCCGTCCAAGATGTTGACTTTGAGTATCCTTTCTTCCTCGCACGTGTGTGTTTAAACGAGCGCTCCGCGAGCGTGTCTGTGCGCTAGTGGCCTCATTCAGCGGCCGTCCTCGCTTCATTTACTCTCTGTGCTGTGTTTGGACACGATCCGCTGTGTCTGACGCGTGGGCTTCTCTGAATTAAGCTGGTTTGTTGCGGGTTGATCGTTGAAAGCGTGTCGGAGAAGGGTTGTTTGTGGTTAGCGTGTTGATTAGCATGTCTTCGCATTAGCCTGCACGAGCTAATGTCTTTAGCGCGCTAAGCTAATGTCTTTCCAGTGCGATGATAGCAGCCCTCTCAGGACACATCACAGAATATCAACCGTTCTTGATTAATTCCCTCAAGTATTACTGGGCAGGAAAGACACGCCAGGCAGAGAAGCAGTTTGTTGGGTTTTATCAGAACACATGAGGTATCTGGCCACTGTTCTCCGGTCAGACGCATCAGTGCTCGTATCCCTGTCCTTCTGACTCCTGTCGTTCAAATACGAGAGTATGCTAATTCTGAGAGGGCAAAGGAGACAGCTGAAATTCTGTTCACTCGATATTTAATGTGTAAAATCAGGATATTTGAGCTGCTGCTGTATTGCCGGTTTGTAGCTGACATTTCCCGACATGCTCTTTTAAAATGGCATACATGCTGAATCCAGATTATTTTAGGAACGCACTACCTATATAACATGCCTTTTTAAAAGTGTTAACTCCATTTATACATTTTTTTTTAATGTTCTGGCTCCTGTAGTAGGATACAGAGACATTAAGCTTATCCTCAAGGAGTTAAAATACAGTAAAATAAATCTGTAGTTGTGCCTATAGTGAAATGAATGAAGGAAATTCTAATGCTTGTGTTGTAAATCCTTGAGATCTTTAACAGATTACTTAAAGTGATATAAACCTTTGTCGTGCTGTGTCTCCAGTAATGTATCTTGAGATATATAAATGTTTGTTTGATCAAAGCTCTGTAGGTTCAGAATGCCTTTAACAGATGCTTTCTGAAAACTATTTATAGGCTAGGTGGTGCACTTTAATTTGATTACATGTTAGTTTCCTCGTATGTTTACTTTATATCAAAAAAAAGAGAAGTGCACTTTTTATAATTGTACTAAAAGGTGTTCTGCTCTCTTCGAGTGTATCATCAGATGATCGAAGGCGTAGATTGTGTTTGGCAGGTTTTGATCAAGATGCCTTAGAAATCAGTGCATATCAATTATAAGTTGATATGCTTCGAGTGAAGGGTAGGTTGAATGTGTAAGCAGAGATAGTCTGATAAATGAATCGAGCAGTTGACCTTCAGGAGGTTTAATCTCTAGAAATCAGATGTGTTTGACGTCTTCAGCCGGTCACACATCTTCTGTCTTGTACACCTGCTCAGTTACTCGTGTCGCTTTCATTAGTTTCACTTTCTGTATTGACTCTCTGCTCATTTTATTTTATTTTTTATGACAGCCGTATGATCTTACAGGGATAGTTGACCCAACAATTAAAATCCTGGCATTAATTGCTCTCCCTCGTCATGTTCCAAACCCTTCGTTGGTCTTTAAAACACAAAGATATTTTTGCTAAATTACGAGAGCTCCATAGACGGCAAGGATCCTAACAGGATCAGGGCTTTTGTTTAAACGCAGGTGAAGTTTAATTGCAGTGTAGTCATCACTGTTAATGGTGTTGTGCTTCTGTTGGATTGTGTATCTTGTGATGAACTGCATGTTTACTGTTTCTGCTGTAGTCGGCACTAATAACCTCCTCCTCCTTCTCATGTAGAAACTTCTGTAAAGCTGCTTTGCAGTGATTTGTATCGTGAAAAGTGCCATTAAAAGAAATTTGAAGGCTTTGAAACATTTAATAAGAATATTGTTAAAATAAGTCATGACGTCAGTGGCGTAACCGAGATTTTACGAGAAAACTGTTTGTGCGCAAATAACACACTAACTGCTGTTTCAGAGCGTATCATACATGACAAACGTTCATGCAGTGTTTCTGTACGTGAGGAGACTGTGAGGTGTTGAATGCTTTGTCTTTGGTGTGTAGCACACAGGTTTGCCAGGACCTGCTTTCCTAAACGAGCTTTCAGCATCTATCTATCAATCTATTTATTTATATGAAGTTGAAGGAACGTTAGCATAATCTTCTCTGGATGTCTTGGTTTGGCTTCTCCTTAACCCTTCTCCTCCCAGAATGTCCTTCCTCCAGCGGTAAGCCCAACCTCAGTGACGTCATCTTGGTTAACTTAGCCTATGTCTCAGACGTGAATGTTATTAATGACCGCACCGAGACTCCTCCTCCTCTAGCATCCTTGAATATTAGCAAGGTAAGATCACATTTTACACAATCAATGAAAACCTTCATGTCATCATCAGTTGGTGTGAATGGATGCTAATAATATAAAGTTAGAGAGTTACTATTATTGTTGTGAATGAGCCTTTACTTGACAGTTGCTTGGTTTAAAGCACGTTTACTGATCTCATTAATAGCCACGCTTCTTTATCCTGCACGGAAAACATTCATATTTTACATCAGCCATCAGGATTGCTATACAGTTTATTCGTTGGTAGATGACTAAAACTGCTTTTTTAAATGTTAGTAATTGTTCCACATTTATTGTAAGTTGTGTTTATTGTAGTGGCTTGTTAGAACGCTTCACATATCTTGTTCCAGATGAGCGTGTGACGTAAACAATGCATTATGTCAGCTTCGTCTTATTTTGACATGTCGTCTTTCCACAGCTTGCCAACCGGGCAAGGACAGAAAAGGAAGACAAGTTGTCCCAAGCCTATGCAATCAGTGCTGGGGTGTCAGTTGAGGGCCAGCAATTATTCCAGACTATACACAAAACGTAAGATGTGCCAACGTTATATAGATTGTAAAAACAAGCCAAGCATATAATGTGTGTTTGATCATTTAGATGGTGGTGTTTGTGGCTGGTCTGCTCATCTCCAGTGTGTTTGATCTCTTTGTTTTCCAGCATCAAAGACTGTAAATGGCAGGAGAAGAACATCATTGTTATGGATGACGTCGTAATCTCTCCACCGTACCAGGTGGAGAACTGCAAAGGCAAAGAGGGAAGCGCTCTAAGTCATATACGCAAAATTGTGAGTATCATGCAATCTTTCGTTTCAATAATAGTTTGTTTCAGGAGTGCTTTAATGCATCTCCTCCAGCGGCACCTGGCTTTTACAAGGTGGACAATATTACAGCCTAGAAATAATGATTTGCAGGAGCTTGGTTTTGACACGTGCGTCATTCCATGCTAGGTGTTGGGGAACAACGGAGTAAAGTGCACTTCAAATTGTGAATTTTTATTATTTTATTTTTTTTGGGGATTATTACTAGTTTTTAAATACAAGGGCTGTGTTGACTCGGTTGCATTTACCACAGGAAAGCCGTTCATTGTCTGTAGCTCACTAGGTAGCAAGCAGTCTAGAAAGGAGCGTTTTGCTGTACTTTATATAAACTATTACATGTTCATTATTGGGGATGTAACATTATCAATGTCTCATGATATGATAATAGAGCTGCAACAACGAAGTGATTTAATCGATTACTAAAAGAGTTGGCAACGAATTTCATAATCGATACGCTGATTCTTAAAAACCCCTTTAGTTGAGCGCGGAGCGGAGTGAACACACTCGGTCTCTTGCGCGCACTTATGCTAGTATAGTTCGGCGCCGGAGCAAACATAAACACGAGCGGAGGCAGAGAAATCGGTGCGACCCGAGTCATCAGTCAGGTGTGGAGCATCTCACACTAAATAAACAGGAAATGTGCGTTAACTGCAAAATATACAAAAGCCACACGGCAATCCTAGTTTTGTTCTGTTTTGAAGAGAGGAACGTAATGTCCCTGGTGCTGGTGTTTACTCGTTATCCAGCTTGACAAGTTTTTTTTTTTTTATCCAATTCATCAATTAATCGAATAATAAAGTAATCGTTAGTTGCAGCTCTATATGATATTACTTAAAAAATTATTATTATTTTACCAAATGCACTTTCAGAGTTAAAAGTTGCAGCCTATGTTCTTAACTAAGAACATTTAAGTCAAGAAGAGGTCTTGATTTGACCTCTAGCCTAACTTTAAAGGGGACTCAACCCTTTTTTTATGTGATTGTGATGTACTGTCTTAATTAGGGATGCACCGAAATGAAAATTCTTGGCCGAAAACCGCAACACCAAAAGATGTGCCAATTATTGATGGCTATGACTGTGTACTAAGCATACTGAAATCAAGGCATTGGAATGGCTGACCATCGAAGGCAATGAATTCCATAATCTTTTGTGTAATGCGCTTTGCCTTGACCCCATCACTGGGAAACTTCCTTGCCTTTTCAAAACCGTCCGCCACAGACAGAGTGGGCGTGCTCGGAGGGGTTTTCCTTTTCTGTGCTGCGATTAACCCTGACGTGGAGGAAGGTTGCAATTTCTGTTTGCATCATCACAACACACGGTTTCAGCAGTGTTTCGGTGATAAGTCTTTCTGAAAACCAAAATGCACTTTTGTGTGGCCGAGTATTCTGTGCATCCCTAGTCTTAATCTAAATTCCATTCACGCTGGTGTTTTAGGAAGCCAAAATAATTAGTGCAATAATAATAATGACAGCAGCAACGACCGTAAAAGCCATATATTGTAGAGCAGTTGTAAAATAAATGAGAAGGTATTAGTTCATGGGTATATTATTTTCACTTTACACAACAGTAGGAGAATTACAATACCACTTCCCTAATTATCCCTATTTTGACCAAAAAACAAACCTTGACTGTACTAGTGTATGAAATGGCATTGGCTCCGGCTTTTGTTCACACAGAGCTTGTTCCGGGACTGAACCCGGCAATGGTACTAGGTCCCGAACCAGGGATCAATGCCAGGATTTATTCCGGGAATGTGTTTGCGTTCACACAGAAGGCACTCGGGCAGTATTCCAGCTAGTACTGAAGAATCATGTTTAGTGTGTTGAAATAGATGGCGTGCATTAAGGAAGTGAGGTGTTAGAAGAAGTGTTTTCTAGAAAGCATGTTTCTGCTGTACTTGATTCATCCTCATAACCAGGGGTCCTATTGATCGCTGACTATGACTTGCTTGTCTGATTTCTTTCAGGTTGAGAAACATTTTAAAGATGTGGAAAGCCAGAAGTCGATGCAGCGCACACAAGCACAGCAAACACAGAAGGACTCGTCTTTATCCTCCTGAGTGGGGGGTATGGCTCATCTGGGGAGGGCAGCACGGGCGTCAAGGGCCTCAGAGCTGGTGTGAGCCAGCGCTCTTCTCCCGCTCGCCGGTGGTCCGAGGGCGGACGCACCAAGGGCCTAGGGTCTGGAAGATCAAAAGAAACACACACACAAAAAAAAACATAAAAAAAAAAAGCAAAAATGTTTTAAGAAAAAAACACAAGAGTGAAAAGAGTTCATTCTAAATTAGACTTTATAAAGATAATTTAAAACACCAACCATCAAACCAACCATAGTTTCTTTGACTAACTTACAGTGTCTTATCCCCTCTCTGCCCCTTCTTCCTCCTCCTGTGTTTCTTCTCAAATAGCTTTTCATATGTTCTTCTCTTACATCCCTCCTTCGCCTTCTATTCCATTTTGTCAAAAAAAGAAAGAAAAAACCCAAACCAGTCAGAAAAGCTTGTTAGCTTTTACTTTTTATGCATTTTTTTTTTTTTTTCTTCTTCCT
The DNA here is from genome assembly GCA_032361165.1 of Enteromius paludinosus. Classification (NCBI taxonomy): domain Eukaryota; kingdom Metazoa; phylum Chordata; class Actinopteri; order Cypriniformes; family Cyprinidae; genus Enteromius; species Enteromius paludinosus. The sequence goes on along the minus strand of JAUMHQ010000013.1, from coordinate 307,816 downwards.
TTTGGCTGTTTATGTTCTACAATTGTCTGTCTGTTCTGTATTTTAAACGAAATGTGACTTCAGATGCCACACGTTACAAAGGACATTTTCTAAAATAAAAGTAACACAGATTCTGACTGTAATGCTGTACTTTCAGTTGCTTTTTCTGAGACCTTGAATGAAAAAGGAGTTCAGTTTCGGGTTTAAATGTTGAGACGCTGCTCTAGATAAATAGTTGTTTTGCCAGACACACACCTTCAACTTCTAATGGGAGATTCTTTGATGAATTAAATCAGAAAACCTACACCGCGTGGCATGCATCTGTTATATGTGTATCACACGCGTATCTTTGGCGTTGCACTTCTAATGTACAGATATGACCAGAAGTAAAATCATCTAAAATAACTACACTGTTTGCTGAGCTCAACTGCTCTTTCACCGATTAAAAGCCTTCAAGGCCCTGCATGAGCCACAACAAATGAAATGGCTTCTAAATGAAGATATTTTCCTAGAGAGTGCATGTCTTTGATCTCATTTAGAGTTTTTCTTTTTTTTTAAACAATGGCTCTGTTTTCAAACTCTGCCGCATTGCGAATACAAATCTTGTGCTCTTTAGGCAATTATGATCCGAGAACCACCGCCATTGTTCCATTTATTCCTTAAATTAGGTTTACTTCTTCAAGCTTTCTTTCCCCTTATCTCTAGTCAGCGTAGATTATATTCTGTCCCATGCCAAAGCAAGCATTTATTCTCTGTGTCCTGTTTCTTCCTGGAGTATATTTTTAGAAATCGTAAAGGAAATGTGATTCTAGGTGTCTGTGTAATAAGGTTTACTGGTCCCGTCTCTAGCTGCAGACTTGGCTTAATTACACGACTAGGTTTTCAATCAACTATGAAGGGTTTGGACTTCTCTCCGCTCTGTTATGGCAGTGTCAAAAGGTCCTGATTGTTCTTTAAAAATTGAAGATAAAGGTTGGACTGTTACTGTAACTAATACTCATTGTTCCATTCACTCCACTGGCAGCCGTTTCCATCTCTAAACATACCATAGTACACGTCAAAGGTTTACCACCGTGTAAGACTACACGTCCTGCTAATACCGTTCAATGAAATATTCATCATGTGCCAAGTTCTCCTGTTTCTTGAGTGATGCAGTGTGCTTTGAGGTTAAATCAAGTCAGTGTCATAGAGACTAGTGTTGTCTGAGAGATGCCCACCATCCAGGTGTGTTCCTTCAGTGAAGCCAGAACCGAGGTTTTCAAGAATCTTACATGAATATGAATCATCGCTCAACCCATGAAGACTGTGGTAAGTGCTATTAGAGCTGTAATTTCTGTTACTGTGAGACAGAACCCGATCTCATGAATGCGAGTGTATATATATATATAGCACGCTGAATAAAATCTCAAGAAAGGACTGTGGCGTGTATATGGTGTGTGTGTTATATGGGTGGTTCTATTGTGGGTACGTTCCGTGTAAGAACTTTTTACGAATTGTTATGAATTACAATACTCTCTTTTAATAGCGCTTTAAATTTGGCAATCATTTGGCAACCATTTATACATGTCATTTATAAAAGCCATGAATAATTCTTAACTGTAACCATACCATGCTTCGCCTTCTGTAAGTTAAAGGAAATGATGTCACTTTCACTCACTGATGAGATCTGAAGCACTGAAAAGCATCTGTGCGCTCTCTGAGAAAATATTCTAATCTAAAAACTTCTTATATTGTGTAGAATGTCAGTTCTGTTACCACAACTTCAAAAGAAAAACAGAATTTATTACTGATCTCACACTGGGTTATTTAAAGCTCTTTTAATCCTGTGTCGTGTTCGTAGCATTTACGCCAGCAAGTGCAGCTTTTGGAAAAAGTAAAGCTCAATTCTGTTACACTATTGTCAGCACTGTTACTGTACCTTGGTAACAGTTTGACCGTAACAGACTTCAGACAACAAATGTACCTGCAACTACAGAATGAGTCTTATATAACTAATTATTTTCTTTTAGAAAAACGTGTGCCCATAAATCTTGCATCAACTCTGTTACCAAACCATATTTTGCCTTGAAATTGGTGGAATTATCTTTCAGAACCGTGTAAGTGACAGGAAATGATGTCACTTTCACTCACTGATAAGATCTGAAGCACTGAAAAGTGTCTGTGCTCTCTCTGAGAAAATATTCTAATCTAAAAACTTCTTACACCAAGAGTTATTTTGTAGAACGTCAACTCTGTTACCACAATATCAAAAGAAAAACAGTTTATTACTGATCTCACACTTATTCTTGTTTTAATCATGTTTTCATTAGTGTCATGTGTTCTTTGCATTTATGCCAGCAAGTGGAGCTTTTGGAAAACATTAAATAAAATGGTCAATTCTGTTACCGTCATAAACATTATTGCGATATTGTGGCAGTTTTATAATAGTTCAACCACGTGTAACGTAAGGACAGTTTTTCTAATAAAACAAGGTTTTTTGATTTATGATTTATTGTTATTTCTGCACATTGATTAATTTGTCCGTAACAGAGTTGACAAACAATACAATTTTTTCATTAAAAATAAAAAGGAAGTCATTTGTGTTTGGTAAGGGTTACTAAAATTTGGTATCTTTTCAATGAATACTGTAAATAATGTCTGTAAGTGAGCAGTTTTTTCTTAACTTTCTCAAATGCCAAATGTGTACCCAGTTACAGAATCACCCATACCCACGCCGGAGTATCAATACCACGCGTTTGGGGTTTTATTTGGCGTATAATTTATACGCGCTTTCCTGAGAGCGGGCTGTAAGGCATGCACATCTGTCCAGGAAGAAAGTTGACCAACATAAAAGCGATTAACTGTGTGAAATGATAAACGGATTAAAGGATTTCTGGAGCTCTTTATATAATTTGACTTCTCATGCCAAGCCGCAAATCCTGGTAGATTCCAGAGCGAGCTGTCTGAGCATCAGTCGAATCTGCTTCTGCTGAGGACTTGTTCATCTGGGATGTGTAGGAGCTGCTGAAGATGCTCTGTGTCGTGCTGTCCATCGTGTTCCTGGTCGTGAGGAGCTCGAAGCTCTGTCCTCATCAGTGTTCTTGTTACGATGCGTCGGAGCTGGTGGACTGTCGATCTCGAGGCTTCTCTCACATTCCTCACAGTATTCCTCACGGCGCGTGGCTCCTGGACCTGAGTGGGAACAGGCTGTCGGAGCTGAGGAGCACCTCCTTCACTGGGATATGGGTTCTCCGGGTTCTTCTCCTCTCACAGAGCAGCATGCAGGCGGTGTATCCTAAGGTGCGTTCAGTGTTGGTTGTTTTTGGAAATTCATTTTTCTGTCTATAAACGTTTTTTCTTTTATTTTTTTGGCATTAATTGCTCCATAAACAATCCGTATCATCCTATTGTACAAATGTAATTAGTTTCTGTTGTAGTGGAAAATTGTCCTTCGACACAACAATAAAGGTTCCAAAAGGTTTTCGTTGCTGTTGTTATTACTCTATTTACAGCAATGCCATAGAACCACCATTTTGGTTCCCCGATCCACCTTTTACTGAATAGCTCTTAAAAGAAACATTGTTTAATTTTCTTAGTTTAAAGAACTTTATGAAGAGCTTTTTTTCCACTGTACACTCTTAAAAATAAAGGTTTCAAAAGGGGGATTGCCATAAAAGAACCATTTTTCAATTGGTTTGTGCTCCAGAGACATATTTGAGTTTCTTTGTCCTCTCAATTAAAGTGTTAATGTTGGTTTCCATCTCCATGACTTTCATTGTAGGAGCAAAAACATTTGAAACATCTTTGAAATGTCTGCATTAGTGTGAAGTTGTGTGAACGATTACTCAGTTAAGGGAACAATTCCTTCAAATCTGACTATATTCCTCTACTTCTGTTCCAGGCTCTTTCCTCTCTGACCTTCCTGGAAAAGTTGGACCTGGATTACAATGAGCTCCGTGTCCTTCCTTCAGAGTTCTCTCAAGGCTTGACCGCTCTTAAAGATCTTAAGCTTTCCCACAACACTCTGGAACGCCTCGAGTCCCACTCCTTGGAGGACCTAGAAAGCCTCGAGCGGTTAGATCTCAGTCACAACCACATTCAGGTCATCGAAGTCGGTGCGTTTCGAGGCCTCACCATGCTAAGGCACCTTAACCTTGCGTGGAATCAGCTCGCGGTCCTACAAGGAGGTCTTCTGACCATGCAACAGGGTCTTGGGGTTCTTCTCCTGAACCACAACAATATCTCCAAGATTGAAAGCGAAGCTCTGGCTCCTTTACAAACCCTCACCATTCTGAACTTAGAAGCCAACCAGCTGAGAAGCCTGAAGTTCAAGACGTTCTTAAACCTCCAGACGCCCAGCACACACTTGCAGATGTCGGAGAACCCCTGGACCTGCGACTGCGAGCTGCATCGCGTCTTCAGTAAGATCCTTCGCGTCAGGCATCTCCACGTGGACGATTACATGAACATCACGTGCCATTCTCCGCTCTTGCTGGCCGGAGCGTCTCTGGGTCTGATGCACAGTCAGCTGTGTGTGGCAGAGACCGCCACTGTCCTGGTCATCACCGGAACCGTGATGGTCACTGTGGTGGCGGCTTTGGTCATGGCAGAGCGAAAGAGAAAGCAGCAAAAGATGAACCTGGAAAAACGAGGAAGCGATCCTATGCCTTGGGAGCCGCGCAGATGAAGAAAAGTCTAGATTTTTGCACGTTTTTAATACTTATCTACAGTCAAAACAAAAATGATTGAGACAGCAGATATCATTTACTCACGGGTGCAGGACACTATTGATTTATATAGCAAAATAAATTAAACGGTGATGCATTATACCCAAAACTTCTTAATACCAGTCAAATTAAAATGAACACTCTAACCTGAGCGTGTTTTTCTTTCATTGCTAATGTGATGTTTTTCCACCACAGACTGAACTAAATGAAGCGCTGCTTGGTGATTGGTTGAGCTAAACTGGTTTTGATTGTGTTCTTAAATTTAACATCTGACAGCTATTTAACACAATTCATTACATACCTCTCCATCAAAGTTGTCTGACATCATCAAGAGGAGTTTGTTCTGACACTGTTTAACAGAGTTCTTGCCATAGTTTATTACTGTTTTCTAAACGATAAACGTCTGAATAAGTTTGGTTTGACTGTATGCTGAACTTCAACATGAAATCAAAACTGAATACTTTCCCAACGCATCCTACTGGACTTATTTTCAATGATTCATTGGACATTCTTCCTAAAGAAAAAATATATAATTCATAAAAACAAGAGATGATGTATTTTTGTAGGTCAAAACCTGGAAGAAGCATTTCAGCACTTGTGATCCTATAAAGCATATTTTCTGTTATATAATGTAAAGCCAGTAATGCTGCTTCATGATTTTTTACCTGTCTTGCAAGCAGTGTTGGAGGAAACACGTAACTGCCGTTACGTAATCAGACTACTTTAAGTCACTAGTAAAGTAATACATTACTTTTTTTAATTCAGAAGCAAATAACTGAGTTACTTTTTTTTTTAATAATTAACTTCAGTCACTTTGTTTCTCAGCTCTGGGGTTGCCATGTTGAGAGAAATCAGAGCATTGTGTGTGAACATGTTCTACACTAATAATCAACATTTATTTACTCCTGCACAAAAACACATTAACTTCATTTTCAATTCAGTGAATATGAATTCTTCATTGCTCTGAAACATGACTCGTTTGTGAGTTCTGTCTTTTGTTAATTGTAGGAAACTAGCCTGGAGTTAGTGTTTCAGTGGACAGGGTTTGGCTTGATCTCTGAGTGACGCAGGAAAAGCCACAGAGGAGGTTTCTTTACTTTCTGCAACTCAATCCCTGAGCTCTGAAGACGCTCTTATTCCGTCTTTAAGATTCTGGAAGAGAATGTCGAAATGTGTGCTTTGAGATACTGGACCATCATTTTCTTTGCAGTCATTTACATTTGAGAGACTGGTTCTCCATCACATCATGAATTATCTCCACCCAGACTTTGACCCCCACCAATTCGCATATCGCACAAAAAGGTCCACTGAGGATGCAATCGCCTAAACTCTCCACGCTGTGCTGGGCCACCTAGAGCAGCAGCAGGGCTATGCTCGGATGCTCTTTGTGGATTACAGCTCAGCCTTCAATACAATCATTCCCAAAATACTCATCAACAAACTGGACACTCTTGGCCTCCCCCCTCTTACATGTGCCTGGATAAAAGACTTTCTCACCAACCGGCCCCCAGACTGTGAGACATGGCCCCCACCTGTCGTCCACCCGCACACTGAGCATCGGCTCTCCCCAGGGCTGTGTGCTACTGTCTCTACACCCATGACTGCAGTGCGTCCCACGACAGTAACCTCATTGTCAAGTTTGCGGATGACACCACTGTGGTCGGACTCATCTCAGGAGGTGATGAAACAGCATACAGGGAGGAGGTGCTGAAGTCGGCAACCTGGTGCACAGAGAATAACCTAGCTCTGACCCACAAGAAAACTAGAGATCATGGTCGACTTCCGGAGGCACAGCACTGACTTAGCCCCGCTCTACATCAATGGCGAATGCGTGGAGAGGGTTCATACTTTCCGGTTCTCATGGACTGAGAACACCACAGCAATCATCAAGAAGGCCCAGCAGAGACTTCATTTCCTGAGAGTCCTCAGAAAACACCATCTGGACCCCAGCCTGCTGCTGACCTTCTACCCTGCGTCCATAGAGAGTCTGCTGACACACTGCATCACAGCGTGGTATGGTAGCTGCACCATGGCAGACAGAGAGAGGCTCCAGAGGGTAGTCAAAGCAGCACAAAAGATCATCGGCTGCCCTCTCCGCTCCCTGCTGGACACTTACACCTCCCGCTGCCTCAGCTGAGCTGAGAACATCATTAAAGACAGCTTTCATCCTGCTTCATCCGATCTGTTCAACCTGTTGCCCTCCGGAAGACGCTACAGGTGCACCAGAACGAGGACAAATAGATTCAAAAACAGCTTTTTCCCAAAAGCCATTAACACCCTCAATTTGAACATGCACTGACCCCACACATGCCCACACACAAACTGAACTTGAAACACCGGACTTGGTCATCTACTTTTCAATGTGCAATATAACTTTTCTTCTTCCAAATGTGCAATACCCCGACAGCCGAATGCGAAACTCATCCTTGAACTCATTGATCAATGTGCAATAACTTTTTTTTACTATTGCTGTGCAATTTCATTGTAAATATTCATCGCTCAACCTCAGAATTGTTTTTACCCCCCCTCATCCCCTCTCTGCACCATTTATTTATTGTTACCTATTTGTTATTGTCATCGTACTTTAACCAATTTATCGTTACTGTATTGTAAATATACTTCTTGCATGTTTGCACTGAATAGGAAGATGCTCTTAATCTCATCGTACATGTATGTAATGTACATTGTATGTGTGTACAGTGACAATAAAGACACTCTAATTCTAAATTAGAGAACTTAGATTTGAAATGATTGTTTTACCATACATTTAGTACATTTGAGAGCATGATAAACGTATTTAATACAGTTATTACTGTCAAGTTTTGAGTTGCCATCTATAAAATAATCAATAGATATTGTAGGTTCCTTACAAAAATGTTTTAATTGACATTGTGATGCTTTTCTTGCAGTCTTATATGGAATGCAAACTAAACAGAAGCAGCAAACAATGCAATGGCATTTTAAATGTATGTAACATGAGGAAAAGTCCCACACTGCTACACAGTTCACCCTGGAGTACTTCCAGACCTGTATGAATTTATTTGTTCTGCTGAACACAAAGAAAGATGTTTTCAAGAAAGTTTGTAAGCAGGCTGATTTGGTCTCAGTAGAAGGAAAAAATCATACTATGGTGACCAAAACAGCCCGTTTACAAACGTTCAGCAGAACAAAGACATTCAGACCGAGTGAGTAAATGATGACAGGATTTCCATTTTTGGGTGAACTGACAATAACGTGTTTCCTTAAATTCATCGTTCAACTTTAATTGAACTTTAAAGACTCATAGTCGTTCTTGATTTTTAAATAATGCATAACAAACGAAATGTAAACAGTCTTGTGCTTGCGATGGCAGATTCCAGAGCAAGCTGGGAATTGTAGTCCACCTCGGTGGGAGTGAGAGCTCCTGAGACACAGCTGCTGTCCTCTTCAGCTGTCTGTGGCCAGAATCAGCACGGCTCCGAAGACGCCCACGTTCTGCCCGATCAGCTTCATCTGGTTCCAGAACTCCACGTGACAGCTGCGGTGCCAGTAGCCCATGTTTCCGTCGATGAAGAGCACGATCAGAGGTAAGAGGACGGCCAGGATCTGAGAAGCCACTCGCACATAGCAGCCCGAGAGATAGGAGAGCGCTAACACCCCGAACACGAGCACCAGCAGCTGGACCGTGATCTCACCGCCGGGGATATGGTCCAGATACGCCAGCCGGTCCTCCTTACTGTGCTGGAGAGAGTACACCTGCAGGAGGGAGAGCAGCACTGCTGTCACTATAGAGCTGGGAGGAAGTGAGATCTGAAAGTGCTCTCTCAAAAGACAGATTCTGAATCCATGAAATTAGCTATCCCGATTAATTTGAAGTTGAACATTAGCATATTTCCCACCCACTTGTTGGTCTGAATGAGAATTCATTCTTCACCACTAGGTGTCTCTTTATGTGTGTTTCCATGGTATCGCTGAACAAACAGTGCTTTATCAGACATGACCAGATAAACATGAGAACATTCGACCAATCACACACAGAGGAGGGGTTTGGAAACATGAATCGTTTGAGAGTCGTTGAGAAAGCGAGGTAAAAATACATGCATATTATAAAGACGATGAATGTATTTTTTGGACTTTGCATGCACCTCAACCTGTTGTTGGAGACTCCCAAAACCGAAACATGAACCTGTCGTAACTCACGATAGACAATGATTTCATATTGATTCTCGAAAGCGGTGAATCTATCTCTTCCGGTATTTATTTCTGCAAACATTTAAGATTCAATGTAACAACAACACTATTACTACTGCTAATAATAAAGATGAATAAATCGTTATTTTTAAAGTAATAATAAATTGTTTTCTGTTGTGCAGTACTTTGTTTGCCCAAATAAATGAAAGGGTTTCATTTCAGTTGTAATATGCATAAAATGTTCTATGCCTTTATTTGAATATCAGTAAAATGTGTAAGAACATTTTATAGGACCCTATTATTGTTTAGAATTGTTTTTTTATTTGTTTTCTATTTTTCCCAATAAAAGGATTAAACAGAGATACTAGCAGTCTTACTTTCTTCTTATAAGGTGTAAGAAGGTGTGTGCTATGACCTGACGTGGACGCACTCACCATACAGATCAAGTAGATGCCGATGAAGACCTGTCCGGTGGACTGCAGCGAGCGCGTGCGGGGCTTCTGTCGGTACACCTCTCCTGCTCCGCTGGCCAGCACCAGAAAGCCTCCGATGATGGCCATGGCCCTGGAGTACATCCTCACCTGCAGCGGTCAGCAGAGAGAGACGGAGTCAATCTACACTCCAGCACACCTTCCTCCGAGCGCTGCATCAGGATCAGAGCAGCTGTAGAACACTAGATCACAGATATAGGCTAATCCCCTGGGCGGACGCGTTATGATAAAGGGATTTGTATGAGCAGTGAACATGTAAATGTGAAGAGCGGAAATAGTTCAAATACATGCACGGCTTAATTTACATGTTAGTAGAAAGCTGTTAACCAATTGTGCGAGTCTTGCATTTGAACGCTTCTGCTTGCATTGTCCTGAAGTCAATGGGTTTTGGTGAAGAGTTGACCATCAGGTGCTAAATAAAGCATCTATCTACTCGCTAGTCACCTTCACAGCCTCTATGTGTTTATAATCAAGACCTCACAAACTATTCTAGCTCAGATTTTTCAGGAAAATGCGTTTAGATGTAGACCTTTGACGGAGGCATTAAAATTCAGTCTTAAAAATTAAGGTGCTTGAAAGGTTCTTCACAGCGAGGCCATAGAAGAACCACTTTTGTTTCCATGAAGAATAATTCAGTCAAAGGTTCCTGCTAGATTTTTACTTCTGGCAAACCATAAGTGAATCATTTCATTTCAACTATACTGTCCTTCACCCGCTAGTAAGAAATATCGAAATTCCATCTCATGTCTGAGTTTTTGGTTTAACTGTACATGGAAAAGCCAAACACTACTGTTGTTTTTTGTTTTTGAGAAAATAGAGTGATTAAAACTTACAGTATGACCAACAACAAATAGACAAACGATGGCAAAGCACATGCAGTTGTGTTTGGTTCCACACGGAAACACACATATTAGACTTTAATTGTTGTTCAGATGGAGTCAAACCTTCAGCCAGTCTCCATAATGGACCTGTCCGCCCGCATAGGACACGTACGTGCTGAGGGCCAGGTGAAGCGCAGCCGCCAGAGAGAACCACCTCCTCTTCACCCCGAACGACATGAAGCTGGCACACAACACCGCAGCTCCTAAATCAAAGTACAGGTAAGGCACCTGGATGTCTGGCTTCCTACAAAGACAACAAACAGCTGTTCAAGACAACGCGTGTTAGCCACATTCAAGAGCTGTCCAACTTCTTTCTCGGTTCTCTAAATGAAACTTTGTTATCACTTTAAGCATGTTGATGCTGTTCAAACACAAGCGCTCTGAGTGTGAATGGTCTTTTGTTACACTGTTGCATGTCACGTGTGTTTACGCCGCGAGTGCACGCACCGTTTGACATCCGCGCGCTCCGCGAACAGCATCAGCATACTGAAGCAGTTCCAGAAGCTGAACCGAGTCAGGATAAAAGCTCCGAACTGAGAGAAAAACCTCAGCGCTTTTTTGCTGGTAGCGGCAGCCATGTCTCCGGATAGCGGAAGTACATCTCCTCCTTCCTAGGGATCGTGAACGAGCCGTTCTTTTGAATCGATTCTTTTGAATGAATCAGAAGAGTGATTCGTCTTCGACCTAAGACGTAAATATGAATAAGTGATGTAAGTATTGTTTACTATTACACTTAGGTTCGAAGCGACTTTTTGTTGAACATTTTACCATTTTAATTCATAGAAAATGGAACAGAAAAAGATAAAAAAGTGAGAAAACTAAAATAATAATATACAAATAATAATGTATAATAATAGGTAATAATATAAAAACAAAATACGAATATAAAATATCAAATAAATATTTTCATCCTCTTTAGATTATTTAGTAAATACAAAATTAAAATTTTCCTGTAAAATGAGAGGGTCTTGAATGCTGCATATTTTTATTGATTAATTTCTGTTGCCTATTTCACGCCATAATATATCTGAATTATAACATAGTTTCAATAATAAATAACGTTTGACAAAGTAACCATTTCTCTTTGAAACACTCCATGAGATGCAGCAAGGACGGAAAGAAGTCCTGACAGTAAGAATCTCGAATCAATTATTTGAACTGATTCATTTAAACGAACCGGATCTTGGAAGTGATTGGTCTGTGGACGGACAGTAATCTCTTGTGGGACACGAGGGGGCGCTAGATTGAAATAACTTGTCGAAGTGGGTTTCAACAGATTAACTAACTGGTTATCTCCAAGTTATTCCAGTTTGACCCAGGAATATAAATGAACATGCTCTAATTACACTGCTGTGATTGTTTCTAAGAGTTACATCATGAGACAATTCAGTAAAAACCTACAAATGCACTGAAAAGCTAACCTTAATAATATAACACTGTGGAAATATGTATTTTTGATAACCCCAAGTGATGTGTAATAATGGAAGTGATTAACTCGTAATACACTAACAAAGCTATAGTATAAACACTAGAGTGATTAATGATGAAGAGTGAAGCTCTGGAGTGAGGAGTGAGACAGGCTTTAGAGAGGAGTCACAGGTGTTTCAGTCCTGCTGCTAATATCAAGCTATATACCTGCTTTCAGCCTTTCTCAGAGCTGGAAATACTATTTCAGTCTTTCTGCTTCAAAATGTAATTCTGTGTTATTTGCTGTTTCTTTTTCTTGTTTCTGTCTTCTTCTTTTTTTATGAAATCTACTAGAAATGATTACAAAGTATATTTTTAGTGTGTAAGTTTAAAAACAATTTTCACTCAGAAATTTCGACATTTCATAAATAGTTACCAAGAAATAGCAAGAAACACATAGAAATACCTAAATAAAATACATAACAGTGTGGGGAAAAATAGTTTTTACAATGTGTCATAGATTACATCTCTCCTGATTTAAGAGTACATGCATTTCCTATAAAGTCATGGCTGAGCAAACAGAAAACAACTAAACAAACTGAATTGAATGCATATAAATATGTAAAAATGTCCTTTAAAAAACTAATGTAAATCCCCTTTTTCAGTTGATAATGTTTTATTGGTTTCTCCACAGCCAAAGATGAGTATGCTTTTAATGAAAGTGTGAGAGAATCACGTTTAAAAGCTACTGATGTGTATTATTTAGGTATTTCCACAGTATTTGAATGCATTGCAGTTATATTGAATGCCATTAAAGACTGTACTGTAATGTTTTCAATAACCTTTGTGGAAATAAAATGTTAAAATGTGAGTCAAATAATGTTCGATCAGCATTCAGTGTGTTGATGTACGGTTGTTCCACTCAGTGATCTTTGTGGATGTAAATGATGAAACTAGTGCATGATGGTCATTAATGTTTCTCAGACTGAACCAGGACTCTTAGTAAAGTATAGCTGTGTTAAACTCTTGTTGTTTGACGTAGGTGCTGTCACAATGACGCTGTGAAGACACTGATCAGGAATCAAGGGCTCTGCTGATAATCCTGACCCAGATCCAGAGAAACCGGATTACCCAGAGTTCACGAGTGGAAACAGATATCAGTGTAGTTTGGAGTCAGTTCAAGCCTGCTCCTCCAAAACAGCTGTTTACACCTGGACTTAATCATCAGATAACAGTCTTGTTTTTCCAACATGGTGAAAGCATTTCACTTATTAAGCAGATCGCGGAAGAGTAATCCAGCACTGAGCGGTTTATTGTGTCATGATGCTGTGGATGACGGCCAGACGGACTGAACCTGAGCTCAGAAACACTTCAGAACACAAGACAACATTCAGTCATGTGCTTCAAACACACACACACACACACACACACACACACACACAGCAGGTACATCACACACTCTCAGAAATAAAGGTACAAGAGCTGTGACTGGGGCGGTACCTTTACAAAAGATACATGTTTGTACCTAAAAAGTCCATTTTGGGACCTTAAAGGTGCATATTAGTGCTTAAAGAGTAGATATTTGAGCCTAATAGGTACAAAAGTGTACCTTTTGAAAGGATACTGCACCTGTGACAGCTTTTCTACCTTTATTTCTGAGAGTGTAATTAAAATAAGAGAGAGATTTTTAGTTTTTCACGTCAGTTTCTGGCGATGACTGGTGTAAATTCCTTCTGCGACCTGCACAGCACTATATTAATTGTGTACATTAGAAGGACTCTACTATTTTTTGTGCTAAAAAGAGACATGTTTATAGCAAAACCATTTTGAAAAAAGTGCGTTATTGGTTCAGTTTCACAACCGTTTTTAATAACGATCAAGATTTAGTTTATTGGTCAAATATAATTAAAAATAATGTTTTTTCCCCTTCCTTCTTCAGTCCATGAATTCTTTAATGCACACTATTGTCCAAACGTTTAGGGTTGTTTTTTAGTTGTTTCTGCTCACCACAGCGTTTAATTAAAATACAGTAAAAATTCTAAAAGATATTATAATTTCTGTGATCAAATCTGTATTTTTCTTCAGAAATCATAATAATATACTGATCTAGTGCTCAACACACACTTCTGATTATCATCAGTGCTGAACACAGCTGTGCTGCTCAATATTTTTGTGGAAACTGATGTATTTTATTTTTCAGGATTCACAGATGAATGGAAACAACAGCATTTATTATAGAAAGTTTAGTAAAATGATAAATGCCTTTACAGTAACTTTTGATCATTTTAGAAGCTGTTGTTGTTGTGAAATGATTACCTTTATTCAGCAGCAAAACCGTACTGATCCCAGACTTTTAGACGGTATGTTTAACGGCAGGACAGTGAGACGTGTAAGACTTGAGATATATCCAGATCACACTGGGCTTGACACAGATCCTTTCTAAAAGCCACTGATGATAGTTGACAGAGCATGAGTTCAGGGACGTTCTGCAGTGTTTCAATGTTGTTTAGAGGTGACCCTTCATGGCTGTCCTATTAGCTCTGATTGGCCTAATGAGATCAGGACAGACTGATGACATCAGAGCACAATCCCCGCCGGAGGAGGAGAGAAATAGAGGAGAAGAGGCGGAGATCGGAGGAACGGAGCTGATGATCTGTTCTCTGACGGCGTCCAGCCCCGGTCAGCAGGTAACGCAGCTCTTCTGTGTGTGTTTGCTCAGAATATAGAAAATGTGTGTTGAATTTACAGAACGGTTATACTAAAAAAAAAGTTTTTTTGTGATATCACAAAAAAAAAAAAAGATAATTTAATTTACTAAAAAATATGTTAAAGTCAGTGGTTGCATTCAATTGATTTCATTCGCATTAAAATAAACAAATGTAGCTGACTGACAGCATGTTTTATTATTAAATATAACTAAAATAAATTGTTTTCAACCATTTACCATAAAAGAATTTAGTATTATTTTTTCAGTGAAAAACACTCGACATAAAGCAATTTTTTGAGCAGAATCTGCCTGTAAATTCCACTAGTTATTACACAGGCGACTGCCTCGAGGAAACCTCTGTGTGTTTAAAGGTGAGTTAGTTTAGCTGCATTTAAAAACTAAAATGTTGAGTTAGTAAATAAATTTGTTTATTTAAATCGAACTCAAGTAAATCGATTTCAATCACTTACATTAAAAAGATTTAGTCAGTTTGATGATTTTTTTGTGTGCAATGCAATTAATAAGGATGAGACTTTTATGCAAACACATTTTTTAGTAAAACAGAATAATAATCTTTATTAACAAATTTGGAAAATATTTTTCACAGTGTGGTTTTCAGTCATTTCCTTATAAATGCACAGCTTTTTGATATTTATTTGATATGAAAGTTGACTGGGAACATTGCATATTGTATTGATGAGCATTTCTAAGTTTTATAGTTATATAGACTACTTTTAAACAGCACAGCGATAAATGGTTACCTTAAATAATAAAATAAAATAAAATCACAGAATCAGCCTTAAATACATCGTTTGGTTATTTCCTTTTTGAATCTAATTTCTCATCTTTATGTAATCTATTTGATTTGATTTGTTATGAAGCGTTGTTCACGAGTTTCACATGTGTCTGGACAGGCAGGATGGCTCGGGACATGTCAGATAAAGACATCTTAAAGATGGAGCTGGATCAGCTGAAGCTGGAAGTGAGCACTCCTCGAACTGCGGTGAGAAAAATACACCTTCAGTCATCATTTACTCCTTCCAAACCTATCTTCTGGGAACATTATACTAGTTTTGGTTCCCATTGACTTCCATTGTAATCTCCATATAATAACGCTACTATAACTTTGTTTTTGTCAAATATCATCTTCTATGTTTTGGGATGACATACGAGTGTGATTAAAAGATGACTCATCTCTTCTTCTCAGGTCTCAACAACAGCTCCAGAGATCATAGCGTTTGTGGAGGGCTTGTCTGCTGAAGACCCCCTGGTCAAAGGCGTCCCAGAAGACAAGAACCCGTTTAAGGAGAAGGGTGGATGTATTATTACGTAGCTGTGGCCCTGGACACACCAGGGCTTTGTTCAATAACTCATTTTGTATAAAACATCCATATTTGTACTAGAAACTAGAAAACCACTTTAGTTTTGTCTACTCTACAGAAGAAGCCCTCATGTCATTCAATACCTCTTGTGATATGATGTTACCATATCTTTTTAAAATAAACTCATTAGCAATTAAATCAAATGTCTTACTGCTCGTGTGAAACAGTGAGTGGACACAGTTCACTCCGGAAGTAAAGTGGTTTCACGCTCGCGTCTCTCCAAACATGCATGGCTTTTGTTCTTCAGCTTTGCTCATGCAATGAAAGATAAAACCAACTGCTGGAGATGGACTCAAGAAATGTGCAAATGTACCCCAAACCAGCTCAGTGATGAAGATTTAATCTGATGCTGGCATTAAAAAGCTCCGGGAAGCCTGTTATCTTTCATTAGTGCTGTGTGTGTGTGTGTGTGTGTGTGTGTGTGTGGGCTGCTGTGATAACCAGATTTGTGTCAGGCCTCTCTGTCTTCTTGTGTTTCTAGAAGTTAAGCTCATTCTCTGATCCTCATCTCAGGATTCAGCTTTTCATCCTCTAAGCTCCTTTTCCAGCTCTGACCCGCGTCTCTCTCTCTCTCTCTCTCTCTCTATAGCTCCTGATTACAGGGTTTCTTCACACACATTCTTTTTTTCTAAACTTTACACACAAATCCAGAATTGCACACACAAAATACATCGTCAAAATACAAAAACACGTCTCACTTTATTTTTGGAAGAGTAAAATTAGAGGTGAACCAGAATACTTTACACTGAATGAAAGAAAAGAAACACATCAAGCGTGTGCAGATGATGTGTGTTTATAGGCTTAAAGCAAGATTTATGAAGTTATTTCTCTGAACATTCCATTTTGTGGTTTTGCAGATATTATGAGAAGGTTTTGAGTGTTCTGAGGACATTCTGAAGAAAGTGTGCTAACATTACACAACAACTCTTTGTTTATATACTGTGCCATTAATAATGCACACATTTTTTGCTCATAGCTTTGAGAGAATCTTTGATTAAGATTGAGAGCGTTCACAGGTAATACTGATTTCAGGTCATTTGAGATGTGATGCTTAAAACCATAAAAAATAGTTTTTCGAACCCATCTCTTTCACATTATTTGAATCTATCTAAAAGAGAAGAAAGGTGTGTAAAAAAATTAAAGAACACCATTACACCTATGGAGAGACCCCAGAACACATGGACACACTGCATGAGTGTGTGTGTGTGTGTGTGTGTGTGTGTTGCATAAATATGTTGCATAAATGTAAAACCCAAGCTGACTCATTGTAGTTACTTTAATTTCAGCCTGTTGATGTATGTCTGTCATAAAGTCATAAACACAGCGCACGTACAAAGACGTTTTTGTCTTATCTTAATTACGTTATCTGCTCACGATAACTTAAAGAATAAAGTTCCACACTGTTGCTTCATTTAACAAGATAAAAACAAAAATCAGCTGAGACGTGAAGATAAAGTCTTTTGCCGAACACAGCATCAGGATTCATAATAATTCTGTTTTCTACATTCATCTCCTTTATTAAATCGGAGGTGCTTGATGAACGTTTGGAGTTTCTTCAGTGAATATAAATGTGTGTGTGTGTGTGTGTGTTATTCCACACAGATAAGATACTATATACATACTAATTCCCTATATATTTAGAAAAAATATTTAATTCAGTAAATGTTCAGGACATAAATTAAAGCCAAAGGCATGCCTTCAATATGCTGTATGAAAAAAATGACTTCTCGTATATATTTATTCATGGCTGTCTCAGAACTTCTCAGATTTCTGGGTCGATGTTTCTCAATCACTTATAACATTTTTCCAACCCTATATGAGTTTCTTTCTTCTGTTGAACAGTAAAGACAGACAAGAATCGATGGCTGCCATGACTTTCTATTGTACAGGGAGAAAATAAATGGCTTCAGTGGCCAACGATCTTCAAAACATCTTCTACAGATTTAAGAAACTCCCACAAACGACGCGAGGCTGAGGAAAGTTTAACATCTCTCTTATTGGGAAATGTTTTTCTTTGACATAAATGTTTAGTGGTTTGATATTTTCTCATGTAATTCATGCTGGAAGTGTCCAAATCCTTCCTTGGGTTCATTGTGCTCGGAACAAAATAAAGCATTTGTTCATTGTTTATCTCTAATTTACACATTTGCTGTGGATCTGTATGTGGGTTAAAGCTTGTATTAAATATTACAGCTCTTATCTCGATCGATTACGAGTGTTGCTTCACAACAAACTCATTCTCTGAGACCTTTGCTCCTTGCTTGTATATAAAGACGACCTTCATCGAGCGTTCCTGCAGAACACACACGCTCTGGATCCAGCTTCAGTCTGAGCAGAGAGTTATTCAGGATGTGGCTGCTGGTGTTTCTGCTGTTTGTGCTGATCTGGGCCGGAGGAACGCTCTGGTTTCTGATGAGAAAGCCCAGTCCGTTTTCAGTGGATTCGCTGAGGCCTGCAGGACCTTTAGAGCTGGACCAGAAGACGAGAGACAGAGTGCTCAAACAAGGTGACTCACCAGACTTCTTTAGATGCTTAAATGCTTCTTTGACCTCCGGGTGACCCGAGAGTGTTTTAAGCCTGTTCTGCTAATCTGCAGCTTTTTAAAGCAAATGGACCATCTGATGTGAGCTAATCTTCCAGCACATATGAGCACCTACATCGTTTAATCATCATGTTACAAACCATTAGAAGCATCCTGAAGAACACAGCATTCTTGATAAGCGCAAACAAAGTGAAGTGTTAGGACTTATCAAAATCATTGTCGTTTACAATATCCTGTGATATTACTTAAGTTATTGTCCCTCACATCAGTGTTTGTGATTAAATATCATGAGGGCACATTATTTATAATTTGTTTTTAATGTGTATGGATAAATAATTAATAATAACCATTTATAATAAACATAACTGCTTGTATGGTGAAGCAAAATTGTTACATTTATAAAAATCCCAAACAAAAAAACAATAAATAAATCATTACAGAAATAATATCTGATATAAGTGTGAACTGAATGTAATGTTCAGATGGTCAGACACTTTAATGGATGTTATTTAAAATTAAATTAACATTTGTTAAAAATGCATATGCAATAAGTTGAGATTTGTACTATTTTTTGTTTGACACACTCAGGATTTAAGCAAACTTGTATAATTCTGTTGTTTTGGGCAGGTTAAATCATGAATGCGCTGACAAGCGTTTATAGTTAACTCACTTCTGCTGAAACTCATGTCATAATCAGTTGCATTTCAGTACTTTCATGTATATGTATATATTAATGTAATACTAAAGAACACACCAAAGTTAAATGAATGCATATGTGCATATCCTTTATTACTTTAGAAGAGTAGGTAATCTAATTATGTAAAGTCTTGTCAATCCAATTGTAAAACAATTAAGATGTGTGTCAATGGCCATGCTGGTATCTTAATTAGATTAGCTGACTGTGATAACACTTGAAGAGCTTTTGGACAGATAATACCGTGTTTGGTCATATTTTGTGGCCATAAGAACTCCTTATCAGGCATTTTCATAATATTCCAACCTTTCAGATCAGGACGGTTCACTCGCTGTGTTTCTGCTGAGATTGCATGAGTGACAAATAAATATACTTGTATTTGAAACACATTTATTTCATGCTAAGTATACTACAAATACATTTTTACATGTATGTACACAAAATACTTTGCAATTGTACTCTTAGTTTACTTATTTTTTGTCTACTAATTTTGAGCTTAATGCACTTTAATTATGCTGAAGTAAAGTATTTTTGTTTGTGCTAAAGTGGACGTATTGCAACACTTTAGGTACACTTTAAATAGCTTGTATTTAAAGACAGATATTATAAAAAGATCAAACAATCCTCATCAAAAGTGACATTAAAATACATTTTAGAATTAGTATCAAAGTGAAAAGTTCATATTTGTTGCTGTGTGTATTTCCAGGATTTACCAGGGAGAGGATCCCCGAGAATCTGGATGCGGTGGTGATCGGCAGCGGGATCGGAGGAATGACGGCTGCGGCGACGCTGGCTAAAGCAGGGAAGAAAGTCCTGGTTCTGGAGCAACACGACGTGTCCGGAGGCTGCTGTCACACCTTCACCGAGAAGGGCTTCGAGTTCGACGTGGGTCTGTACCGCTCCTGACCAGAGAGAGTTCACCCAAAACTTTAATTAGCTAAAAATGTGTTCACCCGCAGGCCATCCCACTTCAGGATGAGTTTGTTTCTTCATCAGATCTGGAGAAATGTGTCTCAGTAATGGAAGTGAATGGGTGCCATCAGAATGAGAGTCTGATAAAGCACTCCAGTCCATCAGTTAACAGCAAAATTGAGCTATATCCGTAACCCACTCTTACAAACTAGTCCTAGGTTTTTCACCCGATCGGATCCAAATTCTGGACACTGAATATCAATAATTATAAAAACAAAAGTTGAAATTTAGATTTTGGCTCAAAACAGTAGGACTATTAGCGTGTATGCTAACGTTAGCCAAATGTTATTCGGACTACAGTATAACTCTGGAACAGAATGAGATATCTAACTCAGTACACATATGCTACGAGTCAGAAAAAACATTTTCAGCTATAACTAGACAACCGTTGGTCCGACTGACATAAAAATTGGTCCAAACTTGGTCCAAACTGGCACAAGGACACTGGCGTATCTCAAAAAACATGGCCGCTATCAGCCAATGAAGTTTGAGCACTTATTAGACAAGGTTAACAGAGGTCAATCAGAACGAAACTGTCTGGGCATGTTCGACTCATCGTCCTAAAGGTCTGCCACTAGTTGGCGCTAACGAGTTCTTTGGCTAAGTAATCACGTGGTGTTTGACACACCCACACAATATGCATATCATTGGATAGATCTCCTCATACTGACCAACTTTGCCTCAAGAACCATTGCTGTCAATCAAACCGTTCATTAGTTATTCACTAATATGTTTTCGCTCAATCCCAATATCTGAAACTAAAACTCAAAACTTTATGAAACTTGGTGAAAACATGTGTCACATGACTCTTAACAAGTATCCAAAGTTTCATGTAGATCAGACCATAGGTGATGCTATAACAGTTTAAAGTGCCTCAAAAATTACCTCAAGTTTTAGAACATGTTCATATATTCACACAAACATTAAATCTTTATATCATGTGATAAATCTCCTCTTTCTGAACAACTTTGCCTCAAGAACCATTGCTGTCAATCAAACCATTCATTAATTATTCACAAAAATGTTAAAAACCCACTTTTTTTAAAACTAGTATCAGGTTTGTGGCTCAATCTGGATCAATCCAATACAGACTCTCTAGATCAACAGTTATTGAAAAAAGATTGAATTACTATGGTTAGCTATAATAGGCAGGTCATGTGACTGTGTATGTGTGTGTCTGTGTGTTTGTATTAACATAATAGTTTAACTATTTCATTTCTGTGTGTGCGTGTGTGTGTATCTGTGAGCCTTTGCTTCAGTGTCAGCCATACATTCAGGTTGCCTTATACAACCTCAAAGGACTTAAAAATGCAAAAAAAAATAAAATTGCTGGTTGCATTATTTGCATTAGAAAGGAATAAAATGTGGTTTATAAACCAGTGCAACTCACCTGTGATGCAATATTTTACTTCTGTGTTAGTGAGGTAAAGGCTGCATGGGTTTCTTGTTTCTTGATGCTTCAAGATCAAATACTGTAGGTCTTTAAATCTTGTTTGTATAATTCTACAGGACTCCACTACTTCGGTCAGCTGCATGAAAATGGTCTGCTGAAGGTCGCTTTTGACCAAATCACAGAGGGTCAGATGGAGTTTGTGGAGCTGCCACAGCATTTCGACAGCATCGTGATTGACGACGGGAAACGGAGAGACTACGCCATCTTGAGTGGTAAGACTGAGATGGAGCAGAACCTGAAGAAGTACTTTCCTGATGATGTCAAAGCTGTGGAGGAGTTCTTCAAGATCATGAAGGTAGATCTCATCTAACTTGTACTTGTAACTCATACTTCTATCATTTTTAAATATAAAAAATAAATGAAATTAAATAATAAATGAAATAAATAATTAAATGAAAATAAAATTTAAATTATAATTTAATTCAATATGAAAGTTAATTAAAAAAAATTATAAAAATAAATGAAATATGAAATTAAATGATAAATGAAATTAAAAAGGAATGAAATTAGATTACATGTCAAATAAAAGAATACAATAAAATAAAACAAAAGCCCTTAAGCTCATTATTCCTGTCTCTTCTGCTTTGGGTTGTCCTCAGGTCACAGCCAGGAAGGTTTCTTTACTGGCCATCCTAAAGCTGATTCCTCAGTGGTTAGCTCTGTTTCTGCTCAAAAGTGGCATCGCTGACTTCTGCTCGTCCATCTTTCGTCTATCAGGCCTCAATGCCACAGAGGTCAACAACAGACTGACCAGCAACAAAGACTTGCACATGATCTTCTCTTATTACTTCTACGGTGAGGCTTTCCTTATGATGAAACACAAATCAAATGATCTATTTCACCATGTGATGAAATATAAATGTAATTACTTTTTTTACAAAAAAGGAAAAATGCAGTATTTCCAATTTCAAAAATCACTGCAAAGTGAATAGGCTGTGATATAATATCTATAGCGGCTAGAGAAGTGTTTGTGTGCTGTTTTCTCCAGGCGTTCCTCCTAAAGACTCCAGCTGTATGATCAATGCTCTGATGCTGCATCACTTCAAGCGTGGAGCGTATTACCCTAAAGGAGGCGCTAGTGAGATCCCCTTCCACATCACTAGAGTCATTCAGAAACACGGGGGCAGCGTTCTGGTCAGAGCTCCGGTCAGCCGCATCCTGGTTGACAACAACGGAGCAGCTTACGGTCCGTCAGATTAAAACTGCAGTAATGGCCAAAATGATTCATATACTAGTATTTCCAGCAGCTTAAAATGGTCAGCTGTAATCTTTTTCTGTAGTGTGTTAGTAGGAAATATTATTTTACATTTCCAAACATTCATCTGATCATCCTCAGTCTGTCTGGTATGACATGAAGAAAAGACAGACTCAGTCCAGAAGAACTGTGTCTCCGAGATGCTTCAAGAAAGAGACCTGCAAAGCCAACCCAGTCTCAAGGCAATTCGTACATGTTTTACGAGATTCGTACAAATTTGTAGGAATGACTTTCACCTTACCCCGCCCCTAAACCTAGACCAAATGTACGAGTGAGGTTTGCCATCTCGTACTAATACTCCGTAGTGAGACTGTGTTGGTAAAGCTCCTGAGAAGCTCTGCTCAAGAGCACCGAGGACAACGTCTGCTTTAAACACAAAGACACTCACAACTAATGTGGATTTAATTTGGTTAATAGAAGCTAATTGGTGAGGAAAATACATTTTTAAAAGCATCTTAATTTCACAGCATTTTTACACAAGTGCCTCAAATGTTTACTACCTTCTTCTCATTGCATAGACGTCCCTGGGTGCACTTTTTAGCGAGACACGAAATATGTACCAATAAGTACATATCACTGCAGTTTCCAGAAGAAATGAACACTAGAGGCAGTAAAACTGACACCTTTTATTCCTTTTCACACACATTTACCGAGTTTTGATTAAATAAAGTGGATTAAAATTATCATGTCATGACTTTAAAACAATATTAATTATGTTGTGAGATTAATGAAAGCAGAAAACTGCTGCATTTGAAGGTTATCATCACTCATATCCAGCTTCATATCTGTGTGTTTTCATAGACGGTAGGTTTGTTCGTTAGCTCACGGAGTACAGAGATGAGCTCCGGTTCAATCCTGTGTAACTACACTTCAACAAAACACTTCAAATCTGTGGATAAAGACACGATTGCACCAACAAATGTGTTTTATATCGGTTTTGCATTTGTTAACGCTATAGTTCAGGGTTGGATTTGGTCAAGGGAATATTTCCAACATGATAGAGCATTTTTAGCAACAGTTTACAGATATTTCAATATTTCAATACCTATATCAACGTAATAAAAACGTGAAAGGGGTCACGTATTAAACCTGTGTTTTAGCACCGGTTCTCTTTGAAAATGTAGCAAAATGTGCAGAAAGGTACATAAAAGCGCACAGACAGTGCACAGAGGTATGTATTTTTATGAGACCAGGTTAAATGTTTAATACCACTGTAGCTTTGCAGGAAGCTTTCTTGAAGCATCTCGGAGAAACAGTTGTTCTGGACTGAGTCTGTCTCAGTTTGTTCGTGTCATTTCAGACAGACTGATCAGATCTCAAACATCTCACTGCATTATTAAAGGAATGTGTCCTACTGACGCACTACAGCAGAAGAAACCGTTTCTAGCTGTGTTCTAGTAGTTTTGTGAGTGATTGATCTAACTGTCTCGTGGTTTGATGGACAGGAGTAACGGTGAAGAAAGGCGATGAACATGTGGAGATTAGGGCTCCTGTCATCATCTCCAACTGTGGGATCTTCAACACCTTCCAGAAGCTCTTACCTCCAGAAATACAAGTCAAACCAGGTGATATAATCTGTGTGCTGCAGTAAATCATCTCTAAGTGCTGGTGAGAGACGACTGATGTGCTGTTCTCCGGTCTTTCAGAGATTCAGAGTCGTCTGGACATGATGAGGCCAGGTAAAGCCTCGTTCCTTCTGTTCTCGGGCTTCGACGCGACACAGGAAGAGCTAGGAATCGTGCCCACCAGCATCTGGCTCTTCAAATCCAACGACATGGACGCCATGTCAGTATCAAACAAAACGTTATTCTGTTAACGTTATTCAAAACGCTATGCATCGTCTTGTTTTCAAACGGGTCCTATTACACAAGAATCCAAAAACACAGCACAAAACACTCACGATGCTCTACTACAATATTGACACATGGGGTATTATTCATTATACACATTTATATTTGCCTAGCACATAAATATAAACACAGATATATCATCTAAAGACGAAGTTTGAACATATATCTCATATGTTTGTCACGGGTCGTGGTTGTAGTAGGAACGAATCAATGAAGAAACATCTTTAATAAGCATCAATACACATAGACCACTGAAAATAACACTGATCTTAGACAAGACTAGCCAGAAACTGAAAACTTATAAAGACAGGAAAACAAAGGAGCAAACGTGATGTTTAATTAACACAGGTGGAAACTAATGAACGAAAATTAGGGAACACAGGAAGATGACCAAATAAGGAAAAAGAGGAACTAAACAGGAACTAAAATGTAACAACTTTATACTTTATTACAATACAATCCTACTTTAGCAATATTATATTGCTGCATGTATATGCATGAATCTGCCATTATTAAACAGTGCACCTTTTAAAGAAGCAAACACTCTCTTTAAGCATTTACTATGCATTTAATAAACTTAAACGTGTCTGACATGAGCAGGAATGGAAGTAAAGGCAAACTGAGTGAATGACTTGCAGTAGTTGTACTCAAACACTAGGTAGTGCTGTAGGCCGTCTCATTCCTCTCTCTCTCTGGGCCTGCTGCCATACTTCTGTCTGGACATGGTTTCTGCTCTCAGTCCAAGGAGTGATTCTTATCTCCTGCCTGTGGGAAAACATATTTCTAGTCCGTTCCAAGCTTCGCTGTACTCTGGTGTTGTTTTCTGAGGGAGCTGTATGATAAGCGGAGTAAAGTAAAGCACCTCTCACCCACAGGATGGATGAGTTCTTCAGTATGAGTAAAGATGAAGCTCCAGAGAACATTCCCATGGCCCTCATCACCTTCCCTTCAGCTAAAGACCCCACGTCACAGATCCGGCACCCAGGTACCATCAGCTGACCACTGCCGCTCATTCAGTATACACTGACATTCAAACGGCTCAGCAAAGATGCACTTATATGATCACAAATACAGTCAAATCAGTAGAAATGTGGAATATTATTGTGATTTAAATCAGCTGTTTTCTGTGTGAATCTGTGTTAAAGTGTATTTCTGTGATGTTCAGCATCATTACTCCAGTCTCCAGTGTCACATGATCTTCAGAAATCAGAATAATACACTGATTTGCTGATTATTAGCAGTGTTTAAAATGTAGTGCTGCACAATATTTTTGTAGAAAGTGTGACACGGAAGTTTAAAAGAACAGGATTTATTTGAAATATGAATCTTTACTATGTCTTTACTGGCACCTCTGATCACTTTAGTGTGCCTTTTGCATGAAAAATTTAGTCTTTTCTTTTTAAATAAATCCTGATGAAGAAAAACATACATTTATTTAGACAGTTAATGTGCAGTGAGGCTTTTATTTTGTCACCTCTCATCATACATTGATGTCGGTCTGTTTGTGTTTGTAAAGGTAGCTGTGAATGTAAAACATGATTTTTCCAGGCAAGTCGTGTATGACCATCCTGACCATGGTGAATTACGAATGGTTTGAGGAGTGGAGAGACACCAGGGTGAGGAAAAGAGGAGACGATTATTTCAACTATAAGATGAGATTTGCCAGCTGTCTGTTTGACTGGGCCTGCAAACACTTCCCCAAGCTCAGAGACAAGGTACTGAACTCTGAGGAAATTCAGAAGGTGCTATTTAAGGCTAAAATACATTTGTCCTTCTCCTGCTAAATGTTCAGAGTCAGGCAGGTGTGTAATAATACACAGAGAAAGTGATCTGTTAGCGTTCACATTCATCTCAATCCAGACACGCTTTTAATTCAACCACCTGAACTGAGAAGATCATGTGACTCAGAGCTACAGGAAAAAGACATCAACTCTAACTGAAGCAAAATACATGTTGAGAATTCACAGTCCAATCCTGACCCAGTTTTACACAACGTCCTGCAGTGAACATCTCTGAAGGTGTTTCTGAGAAAGATAAAAAAGCAGTGGCTGTAAAGGGAAGGGTTAGTGATATGGTTGGTGTATAGGGCGATAGAAAATATATAACTGTGTGTGTGTGTGTGTGTGTGTGTGTGTTCAGGTGGTGTTTCAGGAGGCCGCCACTCCTCTGACGAACATGCACTATCTGAGCTGTAACCTAGGGGCAATCTACTCTGCTGACCACAATCTGGAGCGCTTCTACGCAGAGGCCATGGCCCGGAACCGATGTACCACTCCTGTCAAAAACCTTTACCTGTCAGGTACAGACTCCAGAATGCTGGGTGTTTATAGAAACTCCTAGAGGCTCGAATAAAGACAGAAGGCTGATTAAGGGGATTCTATATTTAATTCCCTGAGGTGTTTGTGTGCTTCAGGCCAGGACATCTTCAGCTGTGGGATCGCCGGGGCTCTTCACGGAGGTCTTCTGTGTGCCTCCACCGTTCTC
Source organism: Enteromius paludinosus (assembly GCA_032361165.1). Classification (NCBI taxonomy): domain Eukaryota; kingdom Metazoa; phylum Chordata; class Actinopteri; order Cypriniformes; family Cyprinidae; genus Enteromius; species Enteromius paludinosus. Next base: position 280,843 of record JAUMHQ010000013.1, on the reverse strand, counting down.
AGATACCCCGTCTACATCGACCTGCTGCTCATCAAGAAGAAGCTGAAGAGGAGAGCCAAGGAGGAGAAAAAGCACAAGCAACACTGATCCACTATAATACATATCCCTACAGAAACAGAAGAAAATATTTATAAAGATGCAGGATCAGCCCGGAAGTCTTACTTTGGGGTTATTTGTTATACATGAACCTATTATGGATTTGATATATAAACCTATAGCACAGCATGCCTATACAACACATTCAATTATCTATAAAATAACAGTAAAATCATAGAAAATCATAGAAAAATCTTTTTTTTTTTACTTATATATATATATATATATATAAAATAATATAATTATTTAATTAATACTGTAACTAATTTTTTGCTCAATATTAACGGTGACAAGGGGCATTTACTGGTGTATTTTATGTTGTGGAATAAACTTTCTAAATATCTTAGGCTTTTGTTATTCACAGACCTTATTTTAAGTATTTATTTTAAAATAACATGTTGAAATCATCTATTGATAATGGAATGAGAAAATGCTGTGGGTTTGGGCCAGAAATGCATCATGTGTGCAGGACCCAGGTGAAAATGTCAGTCCAGTGAAAAAAAGGGCTAAACTGTCAAAAGAGTGTCAGTTTCTGTTTCAGATTTGTCAAACTAGTAGCACTCATTACCTGGAGTGTTTGATTCCTCCTGAGCTGCTTTAACCTGTGTTTGATCCTCCTGGATGTTTGTGCTCAGCAGGACTCAGAGGAATTGTGGGAAACCTCAGACTTCCTGGTTTAAGTGGACATGTCCCCCGGGATTCCCGAACAGATTGGCTGGTGAATGTGGATATGAATGCCCTCTCTGTCCTCCTGAAGACCTGCTTCATATACACTGAAGCCTTAACAACACGTTCAATTAAAAATACTGAATAGTTCTCCCAAAAATGTTATTCTGTCATCATGTCATGATCTGTATGAATCTCTTTGTTTTGGCGAACAGAAAGGAAGATGTTTCTTCAGAAAGTTTGCAAGCCGGCTGTTTTGGTCACCATTGACTTCCGTAGTAGGAAAAAAATATATTATGAAAGTGACCAAAACAGCCTGATTAGAAACTTTCTGAAGAAATATCTTTCTTTGTGTTCAGCAGAACAAAGAAACTCTCCAGGGTGAGGAAAGGATTTGATTTTGGGGTGAACTGTTCCTTTAAGGTGCATTTGTCAGAGCTGAAAGTTATAATTATAGGAAGTAAGATGAAGTTTAAAACACTGGAACTACATTTGTCTTTGTATGAGTATCATTAAAATAAACTGCAGTGCTCCTGCTGTCTTACAGTGAAGAGTTATGAAAATGTTTCTGGACTTGGATTGCAGATTTTCAAACCGGCCAGAATACACACTTGTTTAAGATGCAGTGAGTTGTGTTTGAACAGCAACCAGAAGCATTTCAGAGACTCAGAACACAGCTGATGGAGCTGATGAGGGCTGAAGCAGAGCCAGTAATCACAGCACATCACATCAGCGATTACAACCACACATTAATACAGTCCTGTAGAATATTTACATTCAAAACTAAACAGAACCTCTGGAGTAGAACAAGAAAACTGAATGACTGAGGTCAGGTTTATTGGTTAACTGAAACCATGAAAACATAAATATATAACATACATTATTCCTTTAACATAACATAAATAAATTAAAAATAGGAAATTTCAGAGCTGCCTCGGCCCCAGAGCCCTGCTGCTGTGTGATGGCTCCTCCCCCTGCTGTATCTGACCCCTCCTGTGGGCAGGGCCTTGGCCCCAGAGCCGTGCTGCTGTGGTTGATGGCTCCACCCCCTGCTGTATCTGACCCTTCCTGTGGACGAGAGGAGCCATTCTGTTGTGTTTGACGGCCCCTCCTCCTGCTGTATCTGACCCCTCCCATGGGCAGGTCCTCAGCCCAGAGCCATACTGCTGTGTTTGATGGCTCCTCCCCCTGCTGCATTTGCCCCCTCCCATGGGCAGGTCCTCGGCCCAGATGCGTGCTGCTGTGTTTGACGGCTCTGCCCCCTGCTGTATCTGACCGCTCCTGTGGGCGGGTCCTCGGCCCCAGAGCCATGCTGCTGTGTATGATGGCTCCTCCCCCTGCTGCATCTGCCCCTCTCATGGGCGGGTCCTCCGCCCAGAGCCGTGCTGCTGTGTTTGATGGCTCCGCCCCCTGCTCTATCTGACCACTCCTGTGGGTGAGAGGAGCCGTTCTGCTGTGTGGAGGCCAGAAGATCCAGCTGCTTCTAATCTGAGTGGGCTGTTCAGAGTCCGAGCCAGAAACAAAAACACAGATCTCTGAGGAGAGAGGAAACTTGCTTTTAGCTGAAAAGACAAGAAGCAATGTCTAAAAAACCCTTCATTTATTGTAAGCATTTATTTTGCTCGTGAAGTTGTAGATGTTTTTGCCTGAAAACATGCCTTTGGCTTTAATAAATTTAATCTGCATGCATAAAGGTAAGTTTAGTATAACTGAGACACTTTTAGTTTTCATTCATATTTTGATTTATTTTATTTTATTTTTTTCAGTTATAAACTTTTGTAATTCCTTGCATTTATGTCATATATATTTAATGTTATTAATTGAATTTCAAATAATTAGATTAATAATAAATAATTTTATATATATATATATATATATATATATACTCATATAATAAAATGAGAGAGAGTATCTTTAAATATTATATATACTAAATAAATTTGAGTTATTTTAGGACATCAGATTCAAATAAAATAAAATGTTTTTTTTAAATACATTTTATTTCATATATTATTGCAAATATAACAATGTTTTTACATAGCTTTGTAGTAATCACCCTCATCACTATAAACGGAAATGGAAGTAGAAAGTTTGTTTGTCTGTAACAGTGCTGTTCTGAGTCAGACTCAGTGTGTGTGTGTGTTAGAGAGAGCGCTGTCAGCCAACACTTCACTATAACACAAAAGAGTTCTCCATGTCTGTGGAAAACAGGCCAGACTCAAACACAGCAGCATGGCTTTGACCTCGCAGAGAGACTCAAGAAAATGAAAGATTTTAAAACAGTATTAGTGCATTCAGAATCGTCTGAACAGGACAAAGACGCAGTAGTGATGAGGATTGTGTTGGAGGCTCTTGTTCTGCTGAAGGTGCTTGGCTCGGCTCTGACTCACAGCGCTGGAATTCTCTTTGGCAGCTTCTCTCCGTTCTTCAGCTGTTTGATAGATGGCCTCTGGGTAAGTTCTGTTACACGCAGGAGAGTGAGAGGAGAGGCCTTGTAAAGGTTTAGGAACACTCAACAGAAACAAACAGAGGAAGTGAAGTCACATTCTTTACTAAGCAACCAAAGATGGAGGGAGAAAGAAACGATAACTTCCCACAGAAACAAGACGAGGATTCTTCAAATGCTAAGAAAGTTTTCAGGAATGTGTAAAGCGTCTTCTTTGGAATCTATGAAAAACATTCAGCATCAGCAGAAGAAAAAGAAAAGTTATTAATATTTCTAAAATGTTTCTTTAAATTATAACGTTATACAAACTAAGGAAAATGTCTAGGTTACGTACGTAACCCACATTCCCTGAAGGAGGGAACGGAGACGTTACATATGAGAATTCGCTTGAGAGACCAATAGTCTTCGAGTCTTTTGGAAAAGGCCAATGAATATTGGCGTGCAATAATCACAGCCAGGTGCACCTTATCACAGCGTGAGTATAAGAGGGCACGGCTGCATTGCACATGCAGGTTTTCGCTGAGGAGCCGAGTTGGCGTAAGCTCGACCCAGGGTTGTGGCAAAAGGATGTAATGTCTCTGTTCCCTCCTTCAGTTACCCTTTCAGTCGAATCACTTTGACGTTACATATGGAAACAGACACATGGAACAGGCCAGGACCCTGACGCCACGTTACACGGAGACACCGGTGCCGACAGGCAGGCAAGCGTGTCAGCAGGAGAGTCTGCACGTAACCTTCCCAACGCCCTGGGGGCCAAATTTAGGGGCCCCGTTGGGATGCCAACTTCCAAAAGCAGACAAAGAGCTGCTGGGAATGTCTGAAGCTCCAGGTGCGGTCAATGTAGAGGTGCAATGCGCGTACAGGACACAGCAACTGTAAGGCCGGGTCTGCCTCCTCCTGGGGCAGAGCTTGCAGGTTCACTACCTGACTTTGAAAAGGTGTGGTAGCAACCTTGGGCATGTAGCCGGGCCGAGGTCTCAGTGTTACGTGAGAGTCAGCCAGAACGAATTCTAGGCACTCTTCATTGACGGAGAAGGCTTGGAGGTCCCCAACCCTCTTGATGGAGGCCAGAGCAATCAGGAGTGCTGTCTTTAGAGCCAGGTATTTCAACTCGACTGATGCTAAGGGCTCAAAAGGAGCTTGCCGCAGGCCAGTTAGAGCGACGGCAAGGTCCCAAGAGTGCACCGAGGGCGGTCTCGGGGGATTAACCCGACGCGCACCTCTAAGGAACCTAACGATGAGTTGGTGCTTACCTAAGGA
>JAUMHQ010000013.1:245079-263578 GCA_032361165.1 Enteromius paludinosus | reverse complement strand
GCAGCAACACTACAGACAGAATAATAGCTCCGCCTTCTTTCTTTCTGGAAACATTTGAAGATAAACCCACTCTGTGACGGAGGTGTGTTTAAACGAGTCGATTTAGGAGGGTCTGGACAAGTCATAACATTTTATAAAGAATATCTCTTTGGTCTTGAGACTTTAATCTTTGTAACTTTAGGGATCTTATATCAGCTCGTAACATCATCATAGCATCATATGACCTCACATGTGCAAAATAAGCACATAGCTTTGAACTTGTTTTGTTGTAATGATACACCAGATGCTTGAGTTTCCCACAATGCTTTGCAGGGATCGGACGGGCCACAGCTCTGGCTCTGGCACGCTGTGGGTCAAAGGTCACAGCCGTCACACGCACTAAGGCGGACCTGGATAGCCTGTTGCAGGAGGTAATAAACCCGTGGACACCAGTGTAGAGGAGTACCTTCAACAGATCTTAATAAGTAACCTTCCATCCTGGGACTAAACCGTCGTCTCCGAGCACATCTGTGTGCTTCTGCTGTATGCTTCATGTATTGACAGTACAGTGCATTGCATTGACAGGTGTGTGTGTGTGTGTGTGTGTGTGTAATACGAGCTGTTTCTGTGCTGCAGTGTGCCTCGATTGAGCCGGTGTGTGTGGATCTGTCAGACTGGGACGCTACAGATCGAGCTCTGAAAGACTTGGGTCCGGTGGATCTCCTGGTCAACAACGCAGCCTGCGCTAAACTCCAGCCCTTTCTGGACGTCACGCCGGATCAGTTTGACGAGTAGGGCTTGGAGATATCGCTCTCTCTCTCTGTTATCACTGTGTTTGGAAGCAGTCTGAGTGTGTTTGTGATGGCTTTCTCAGGTCTTTCAGCCTCAACGTCAAAGCTGCTCTTCATGTCGCTCAAGTAAGAAGACGAGCCTGTGCTGGATGATTTCAGAGAGCGTTCTGCTTCAGCTTTAATGCTGCTGTGTGTTTGTTGTAGATCGTGGCTCGAGGGATGAAGGCCAGGGGAGCTGGAGGATCTATCGTCAACGTCTCGAGTCAAGCCTCACAATGTGCTCTGAAAGATCACGCCGTTTACTGTGAGCCACAGCTCTGATCATATCTATGAGATAATGATGTTGTTCGCATGCACTAATTTTCATCAACCAGAATCAATTCATTTTGATTTCTAATTCTGTTTATATTAATCCAAAACGTTGCAATCTATTAATGAAGCTGCACATATGTGTAAAGTATGCAATAATGGGAGCTTTTGAAGTGTTAGGATACTATATTAGGATAAATGCATTTCTTACAGGTCAGTTCAGGGTCATTGTAACAACCATGTCTGACCAGAGAATGAGCAATCGGAATCAAGTGTTGCAGACGTTAATGGCCCTGTTTTCCTTGCGTTACTGGAGGAAGATCTGATATTTGTAGTGAAGCACACTAGTGAGTGATGACTGGTTAGTGTGCTGTCTGCAGGTGCCACTAAAGGAGCGCTGGACATGCTGACCAGAGTGATGGCGCTGGAGCTGGGCCCGTATCAGGTGCTTATGAAATCGTGGTTTCGTCAAACATTGAGCTCGCTGGACAGTTTAATTCAAATGAAATGTGTTTTGTGGTAAACAATCTTTCCAGGAGGCTTCGGGCCAATCAGCAACCACCCTCTCAAACACACAAATCTGATTCTAAATGATTCTCTCTAACGGCTCTGTAATTATGTGGAGAAGCAGATGGAATCGCTGACAGATAATAACGCATATTTACAGCAAAGTTGTTTGTGTTTGTGGTGATCAGTGCAGCTCTGAATGAACAGAGAGACAGTGAGTGACTGAGCAGACAAACTGCTTTAATTTAGCTCATAATGATATTTCATGAGGACATAATTCAATGCAGTATTTCTTCTCTTGAGAGTAGATTATTGATGAGCAATGCGGAAGTCATTTCCATGTTGACCTGAACACTGTTTTAACTGCAGAAATGATCCTTATAATGTTGTTGTGGTTGTTGTTATTATTATTAGCAGCACTGTCTGTGAAAATCATGCCAGTGTTGTGTATGTATTGATCTGAAGTGTATGTTGGAGGAGCGTATGCATTACTCCGTGTGTGTTTGAACAGATCCGGGTAAACTCCGTGAACCCGACCGTGGTGATGACAGAGATGGGGAAGATCGGGTGGAGTGACCCAGAGAAAGCTCGGAGCATGACGTCACGCATCCCGCTGGGGAGGTTCGCAGGTGTGTGTGTGTGTGTGTGTCTGATTCAGTACAGCTGATCGATGATGATGATGATGATGATGAGAGCACCTGCCTCGAGAGCAGCTCCATGTGCTTCACCCTGAAGACCAAACACACACAGTCACAAACACTACAGCTCTCCTAAATCAACTGTTGATCAAAGCAGCTTTACAAGCGGTGAAAGAGGTTATTCCACAACCTAGAAGATCTCACTTTCACTTAAGCCTGGAATAGTTTATCATAGTTCTTCACTGGTTCATGTAAAGTAGGAAGATCTGAGAAATACAGGGACACAAGACAATTTACCGGTTGCCAGAATTTTACAGTAAAAAATACAGTTACAACATCTTAGGTTTATACAGTTTTAAGTTAAATTTACAGTTAAATACTGTAATTTCACCAATTAATATAATGTTAATAATATACCAACCTATTAAAGTACTGAAATCTGTTTTGTATGTTTGAAATACACTGATGAACACCTGAAGCAGTGAGGATGAGAAAGTCACATGATGAACCGAAGCTCTTTTAAATATGAACATCTATAGAAGGAGCTCAGAGTCGTTCACACAAACACTGAACACCATCAGGATGAGACTCGTTACACTCAAACATACAACACACATTCATTTAACAACATCACACGTGACACACAACCCTAATACACATCACTGAGAACAAAACACTAAGAAGAAAATGTGATGAAAATGTGTTTTTTCCCTGTGAACAATTGAACAGGTGTTTACCGTAGCATTTTTACAGTTTTTTTCTGCTGCTTATTAATAGTTAGTGCGGTAGTTGTTAAGTTGAAGTATTGGGTAGGATTAGGGATGGAGAATAAAGTCATGAGCAATAAGTGTTCCTGAGCGGTGATTTCTCTCTCTCATGCTGTGGTGTAGAAGTGGAAGATGTGGTGAACTCCATCCTCTTCCTGCTCAGTGATAAGAGCAGCATGACCAGCGGAGCCACGCTGCCCGTGGACGGAGGCTTTCTGGCGTGCTGAGATGATCCACATACAGCTCATCTTCATTTCTGATCTTCACACAAAGCTTCAGAGCATCCGCTGTGGTGTTTTTGTAATAGAATGGAGCAGCCTGAACATTCTGCTCAATATCAGCAAAAACCGCTCTGGGATTTAGAATAAATGATGACTGAAATTCTGTTTCTGTGTGAACTCCTCCTCTTAATGTAGCATCTCAGACGAGCAGGACATTAAAGTGAATGAGCACATACAGTCCTCATGAGAGCCTGAAAGTCTCAGCTTCTCTTCCAGTTGCCATGACAATAGTTGATTTCTGAAGGCCTGTAGAGATCAGTGCTGTTGTAGTATTATTGATATACTGTACTACAGCTTTTATTCATAGTTAGAATTGGTTTCTGTTCTTGCAATATAGTTCACAATATAAACAATCAGCTGAGATTTACTAAACTGCAATTTATTTTAATAAAAAGGTTTCAACAGACAAAGATAGATGCATTTACTGTGAAAAAACTTGATGATAAAAGAATTGCAGATGGGCATATTAAAATCCTGAAGCTGTTTGATGAATGCATTACATATTATTATACATCTGTTCTCATTTATTCCAATGAATGAAAGCAGAGAGGCAGAGGAAGGGCAAAACATGAATAGATTTATTAATTGATGCATACCTCATCTAAAACATTTTTTGTGTAAATATACTATCTTACATCATGGAAATGTCTTTTGGCAGCTGTGAAGGTCATCTTGTTTTGTCCGTTTTGAGTTATTTACAAAGGAAGGAAGTGCTGAGCACTGATGTAGCTGTGATGAACCACACACACACACGTGCAGATGAGAACTAAACAAGCTTTCTGAAGAGGGACGGATCAGGTACAAATGCCCATGCATGTCCTTCAGGTACACACAGTCAGGCTTCGGCTCGAGGCATGCAAAGCCCTCACACACACACACACACACACACACACGATGGTGATAAGATGGAGCGCAGAGGTTTGGGATCGTGAAGCTGTACAATAAAACCCTTCAGCAGTGCTTCATCTGTACACACAAGACTTGAAAAGAAAGATAATCCAAAGCCAGTGTGTTCACCAAGAGCAGAGATGCCACACTTTCCTTCTCCAGTGTTCACTAAAGAGTGAAGAAAACATCTAGTGTTCGTGAACCACGTGAAATCAAACAGACCCTATTTAAGTTCTTAGTTCAGATATCTGCTCAATCGGCGCATGGGTATTATGATTATTCTAAAGATCAAAGTAAAGCGTAACCCAGCTAACAGAGAGTGTTTACAGAGTGATCTGCTCTGTATTAGTGTTCGGGAAACATGCGCACCAAACCGTTTACACACTGTTTGCTAAATATTTCTGAAACTTTTTCTAAAAATGAAGGAGAGAACATTCCTGTAATGTTTGCAAAATTATGTTGCCTCAAAATAAAAAAAGAAAAATGTAACAAGAGCATAGCCAGGAGTTCTGTTGTGAGCAAACGTTGTTCCTGTAACATTGTTGCAATGTTCAAAGTTAATCAAAACACTAAATGAAGCACAAATCTTATTATACATCATTCAAGGAATGTTTGATTTGAAACACTTAGGTGTCATTTGTTACTAACAACTAACAAACGAGCGGTGACCAGCACGTTTATTACAGCATCATCTTCGTTAATGTTAACAAACATAACTTGTGATTTTTATAATGCTGAAACTGAAATAAACTAAGATTAATAAATGCTGTTGAGCTGTTGCTGTTGTTAACTAACGACCTTACTGTAAAGTGTTACTTTGTTTAAAATGTTACGTTCAGAGAACTTTCAAAAGTAACACCTTCACGATCAAATGAAACGTTCCCTTAATGTCTGCATAACCACGACAGAACGGTCTCGTGACGTTAGCGTTAAAAAAAAGTTGGCTGGGTACAGAACTGAAGAGGATGTGCTTTTCACAATCCAAACATCTGCAGCTGAATGTCGAATGGCTGGTGAACTAATACTGCCGATGGTTAGCTTCGTACAAGACCTTCCCCGTTTCTTTACAACACCAAGAAACACTTCCTTACAGTATGTCAACAATTACACTGTACCACTAAAACTTCTCTTATAAACGATATGAAATGGAATATAACGTCTCCGGCGCTCCTTGATTTACATGTGATGTGCTTCAGAGCTTCACGGACGCCGTCACTGAACCTGTGGGAGAAGTACAGTATGTTTTCCGAGAAGGTCTCAGAAGAGCGTGCAGCGTTTGCCGCGTTTCTTGACGGGCGGAGGGCAGAGGACGGCTCGGATGGCTTCATCAAACACAGTCTTTAACCCGCGCTGAGTCAGAGCTGAGCACTCCAGATACTTCACAGCTCCTGCAGCACAAACACAGAACAGCAGAGTCAGAGCACTAGTATACTCCACAGGGGTGAAAAAAACTCTTAGAATGATGAAATAATACTGATTAAATAAAAGCGCCCTGGAGCATTCAGTCGCATGAACAAATTACTGTTTCTCAAGCTCATCCGAGGCTACGTTTATTTATTTTAAGGTGTCCTTGTCAATTTAATGCAGCCTTGATGAAGAAACTTTGTTGATTTTGAATCTTGCTGAGCCCAAATGTTTGTGCAGAAGCCGGACTCTGAGAAGCTCTGACCCGAGCTGAAGGGGAACGCTCATTGTGTTTCTGGGACAATGAGCATCTCTGTGTGTCCCACTTCAGCAGAACCAGCGTCCCACTCGATACGCACCGATCTCTCGGGCCATGGCCAAGCCCTGCGGGTAAGTGATGGGCGACAGCTTCTTGTCCCGCAGGCGCTCGATGGTGTCCTTATCGTCCCGCAGGTCCAGTTTGGTGCCCACCAGGATGATGGGAGTGTTGGGGCAGTGGTGTCTCACCTCGGGGTACCACTGAAGCACACAAACACATTCAGTCTTACATCACGCTCCGATATCAGCGTTGAACCACTGAAAAATTAGTTGCACCAACCTTTGCACGGACGTTCTCGAAGGACGCTGGGCTCACCAACGAAAAACATATTAAAAACACATCCTGTGGAGAAAACAGAGGGAAAATGCTGTTTTTATATTTGCTCACCCTGTTCAATCACACCACACTGCACTGCTGAATCAATCCAGTACTGGTTTTCTACTCGTTTTGACAAGACGACTCCAAAAATAGCTCACACTTTTATATAAAACAAGCATTTCATAGTGCTTTTGCTATTAATAACCATTTGTAAGAGGAGGGAGTGCTGTATTATTCTTCAATCAGTGGGAACATTTTTATTTTGTGGGAAAAAAAAAAAATAAAAATAATAATAATAAAATAAAATAAAATAAAAAAAAAAAATTTTCATAAAATAAAAAAAAAATAATTAATTAAAAAAAAAAATAATAATATATAAAAGATAAAAAATAAAATAAAATAAATGCTGAGTGATATTATATACATTTTGTCGTATTATTAACAAGTGGTATTATATCAGCCTTTCAATACATCTTTGTAAATTACAAGAAAAATTAAATGTTCTAAAAATTCTAAAAATAATTATTAAAAATAAAATAAAATGCAAAGAAACCAAAATCACACCTACTTAGAAAAAAAAGAATTAACACAAATAAACGCTCATTATCTCCTTTTTTGGTGTGTACTTTGTTTAATAGCCCCAATATTACAGCAACAGATTACCAATATTTATTTATAATAATGTGATAATTTACTGAGATTATTTGATCAGTATCGTTCAATTACGTCTTAATTATCTGACTCTCAAACAGCAGAAATAGGGCTCGTTCTCCTTTCTGATGAATGCTATGACAGCTGTGTGTGTTGTGATGCTGATAAAGTGAAGACAGGCACCGTCTGCGGGTACGAGAGCGGACGGAGGCGATCGTAGTCCTCTTGTCCCGCTGTGTCCCATAAGCCCAGGTTCACTGGTTTGCCATCCACCATCACATTAGCAGAGTAGTTGTCAAAGCTGAAGAAAGCAGAGACACAATGACACGAAACAGCATCAGAAACCCTCTTCTATGCCGATCGTTCATCTCCGTCACAAACCAAGCAGATCCTCAGAAACACATTCCAGACTCACATTGTTGGAATATCTCTGTGTAAAGCATCAGGTCAGAGTTCATCAGGTCTTTAGAACGCTCAACTAATCGTCTTATTGTAATGCAAATCAGTCACATGCCTTCAGTGAGGAGCTGTCTGGACAAGCTATTATTACTGAACATTACACATATGAAAACTACAAAAATAAGAACTGAAAAGGGTACGCTCTCCGAAATAACAGAGCAAAGCTGTCACTGGGGCGCTATAAAGGAGCTTTACTATTCCTCAGCGGAGCAATGATCTTCACAAGCCTCCAAAACATCTCACATCTTCTGAGGAGCCTTTGTTTCTTCGGCTCTCATCAGCACTGAATCATATGTTTGGATCATTTCAATCTAATCTTACTGAGACGTATAACTAGAGATCGGAGCGATTACTGATATTTAGATGAGTGTGTGTCAGTATCTGCTATATTGTTAAAGACCTCATTGATTTACATCACAAGCACCACTTTCTCAGTATATCAGACTATATAAGCCATTAAAATCTGATCTATCAAATATGACACAAACAACATTAACCACACGTGCATGCATTTTTTATTTTTTCAATGAAGTGCATTGCATGTCATTGGTGTACTCACACTGTAGGGATGTACTCTCCGGGGAAGGCATTGGTGGTGTAGCTGATCAGCAGACAGGTCTTACCCACCGCCCTGAGAACACACACACACACACACACACACACACACACACACACACACACACACACGTGTGCTCAGCTGACTGTTTCTGAGATGCATTATTGATATAGACCCACGGATGCAGAGGAAGCGATGGTGAAAAGAGCACTAGGTCACAACATTACATGATGAATTAATGGCGTCTAGTGAAAGTAGTTTCTGCCCGGGTTAGTATGTCAGATAGTGACAGACCCTGTCCCAGATTCACACTCGCCCGAGGGCGTGCACACACACACACACACACACACAGCGTTCAAGAGCGGTTCTCGAATCACCTGCTGACTGTACAATACAAACTGTGAAATTGAAATGTGTGATCTATGATAAAGATGTTGGTTTATTATCAGTAATATCTGGAAAACGTGTAACCCACATCTACATACAGGCATTAAATAAACCCACCAGAACATTAACATCAGATTACAAAAATTCATTACTTGCTATTAGATTTCAAAAATACTTGGTAGTTACGTTTTATGAATCACATGGTTACATATTTTTTACACAATAGCAATAATTTATTCATAACAGATTTTTTATGTCATTTGGTCGTCTATATTTGAAATACCCATGAGATTGTAATAATAAATGATCACATTTGCATATTAATGGTTCTCTGATGTTTATTAATGGTCACATGACATGCAAGTAAACGATTTATTTTAAATTACTTTAAATGTAACATGTTTTATGATTTAGTTAATTCTTAGTTAATTTAATTAAACTCATAAACCTCTTCACAAACACAGTTTGTGTTTGTAATAAATGCACAAACCTTGATGTAATATAACGTGCGATACAGATTATACTTAAATGTGAAATACTAGGGTTCAGAAGTCCCCAACCAGCTCTATTCACACATGAACAGAAATAAGAAATCACAGACTGTGAACTGCTATATATAATTTATATTATAAAAATATTAATAATAAATATATTATGCATAAGTCATGCTATTTATCATGCACATAAATGTGTTATTTATCAAGATGCCAATATACCATCTGTTTATCATTATTTTTCTTTTCTTTTAGAGTTTGATTTGGCATTTCTTTAACAAGTGGGCATCTGAAAAAAAAAAAAGATATGATGAATTGACTAAGGAGCATTTATGACTTTAATCACACGCAATTACGCCAAATAATTGCGAATCATCCTTCTGAACCGGTGCTTCAAAAGAACCGACTCGCGGAATGACTCGCTCACATGCACGCGCTCCACACACGTCTCGTGCACGCTGAAAGAGGGAGTGGTAACCATAGCGCTTCTGCTTCAGGCTTTTGCCATTCAACACCCAAATGCAATACAGTCCTTCATACAGTGAACGAAAACGACACATTTCTGTTCAAAGCCCGTTCATTTAACGCCTAATAATCAACGCATGCTGCCGAGCCGCACGTGCACTAGCGAGTAAAATAATACACCAAACAATTATTAATGCATCACGCTGACGAGCTCATTACAACAGCTATACAGATTCCGATAATAAAACGGTTTGCATCCATTCTGCACACGCTTAGGATCAAATAGAGAGGATATAACGCTGAGCATGTAATGATAAAACCAAAGGCCAGGACTAGGCATGGATGCATTGCAATACCCCACACGGCTTTTCCAAGGATGCTCCTCTCCATCAGCTCCCAAAAACACTACTCACCCGTCGCCGACCACCACGCATTTAATGGCTTGCATTTGTGGAGAGGCAGGTTACTTCACTTCACGGCCGTAAATGTGTTTTATTATGGCACAGCTTCCACTTAACCCGAGAAATGACAGATATCTGCAAAAACACGGTCACTGCCCTCCTTGCAGCAGCGGGTTTGACGGCGGACCTCTCCGAGACTCTCCGGGAAAAGACGAAGAGATTTAAAGGGACAGGAGCCCCACAGCGTCGAGGATTGAATACTAGCAACTAAACACGGCGGAATATATCAAATTTACTTTTATTCAATATTCAATATTTTATAGGCGTTATACGATACTAAATATTTTAAATAGGTGCAGGATAGATGTTTGTCACGTGACCTTACCTCTCCCGTGCGACACGTGTCTTGTTTTTACATTAGAAACATTGCTTTTTTACCCTTTTAGTTCAAGTTTATGTCTAATTGTTTAACACATTAAAATGTAACTATTTCTTTAGTAGTACAGTGTGTATTAAAGGAATAAAAATACTTTAAAAAGCCTCAGGCAATCCAAAATGAATGGGTGCCGTCAGAATGAGAGTCTGATAAAAACATCAGAATAACCCACAGCTCTCCAGTCCATCAGCTACCATCTGGAGAAGACACAAGATCAAACTAATCAGAAAGCCTTGTTTCTGTATCAGGAGAGAAATCTGCTCTGGATTTTGATGCGAAGAGTAAGGGAAGAGTTATTATGGATACCGGACTGTGGATTATCGTGATGTTTTATTTTGACGGCACCCATTCACTGCAGATGATCTATTGGTGAGCAAGGGATACTCCAAATCATCCTTATCCTAGATGACCTGGGATAGGGTTAGTTTTTTTTGTTAAGAAGAATTATTCTTCCATTACGAACAAAACACTCAGCGTTTCTTCAAAAACACACATTTTATTTGATAACACACACACATATAGCAAAAGTGGAAAGGGAACTCCAACGGTACAAAACGTTTTAAAATATACAGTTTGGAAGAGCCATACTAAAAGAGGTTTGATGGTCAATATGGCACACTGGGTATTTTTAAAATACATATTTGTGAAAAAGACATTTTTAATAAAAGTAAATATTCATTAAAGTAAAAAAAAAAAGATAAAAAAGGACAATTTTAAATTGAAGAAGTTCTGAAAATCAGTGTCCTGATTACTCCCCAAGGCAAAGTCCTTCTCCAAACCAAATATATACAAATGTGTGCTGTCAAATGATTCATAGTTGTATGTATATATATATATATATATATATATATATATAAAAAACACACAGACACACAGTATATGTTTAGAAAAAAAATGTAAATGTATATACACTTATATATTTATATTAGCATATTATACATCAATATATTTAATATATAAACAACATATTTTTATTAAGCATATGCATGCATGTGTGTTTATATATAGATATATATGAACATTTTTATACACATAAGTGATAATATTTGGACAGGCTAAACTGCAAAAAATAATTTCACCGCTCTAAAAACTAATTTAATTTTTATTCAATTCATTAAAAATGTCACTCAATCATGTAAAAATGTTCAGTACGCAGTATGTTTATGATGCATAGCTGCTGGAAGTCACTTCTTGGGGCTGAAGTGGGCGAGAGGAGAGCCCTGGACGTACGTGAGGATGGCGTTCTGGAGGAAGCTGGCTCTCTGGGCCTCGTCTTCACGGATGCGCTGGATCTCTCCTTCTCTAATGCGCAGTCGCTCCAGCAGAGACGAGATCTCGCTCTCTTTGTCCAGAAGGGCCTCTCTGTGGGCGGTGCTCAGAACTGATCCAAAACACAAACACAATGAGCCTCAGCATCAGCTTACGTAACAGACACAAGCCTTGTATTTATTAGTTGAAAACGAGTTTTGTGAACGAATCCTGACATCATTATATTATTAAGCTTGAAGTATAAAGGAAGGTAATGCGTATGCACCCTTCATCTCTCTCTCCAGAGCGGAGATCTTCTCTTTAAGGCCGCCCTGTGCCGTTCTCTCGGCATGGAGGTGACCGATTTGTTCCTGTAGTTCCACACGAACTCGAGTCACTTCTGACACTTTCTCCTGCTCTTTACCAGCAAGCTCCTGCAGATCAAACACAGCCAGAGATCCATAAACCAACCAAAACCACAAAAACATTTTCATTATTTAAAATAAAGAAAATTAACCTGCTGAGATAGCAATCAATTAATAAAAATGTAATTTTGTCTTGTGATTCCTAGACCAAAATTTTTTTAAAGTAAAATAACACGAGTAAACCAAAAAAATAATAGTAATAATAATTTAAATTGATGCATTATATAAAAATCACTTTTATATAATAAAACACCAATTTCACAAAAAATTTGATCAGTTTGCATAATTATGAAATTTAATGGCAAAAAAAAGGTGGTTCTCAACTAAAGGGCTTCTGAATTCAGAGAAAGGATGCGTTTAAACAAGTTAAAATAAGTAATAATATTTATTTATAGTTTTTGAACAAGTGAAATATATGGCCACAGGAACTTCGGAGCACAAAAAGGTTGAGATTTAGGGGTTACTCTAAAAAACTAAAACAATAAAAACAAAAGAAAATAACCTTTTATTTTTTCCTGGCTATCTGCCAAAGCAATAAATAGTTCATTTAGTTTAACATGGTGCACTAAAACAAGTAAAGCTTGAATACAAATATATAAAAACTATAGACATATTACAAAAATTAACCAAAAAAAA
Source organism: Enteromius paludinosus (assembly GCA_032361165.1). NCBI lineage: Eukaryota > Metazoa > Chordata > Actinopteri > Cypriniformes > Cyprinidae > Enteromius > Enteromius paludinosus. The sequence goes on along the minus strand of JAUMHQ010000013.1, from coordinate 251,219 downwards.
AAACAACAACATTCAACTTTGACTGAACTTTAACTAAAATTAAATTGAAAACAAAAACAGGTAAGACTTTATTTTAAGGTGTCCTTGTTACACGATACATGTACTTATTAAAGTAATAATTCATCGCATGCAAGTAGCCCTAATCCTCTACAAGTACATGTAGTTCATTAATATTACTCAGTGCTTAGGTGTATAATTACACTGAATCAAGGACACCTTCAAATCCAGTGTAACCCAACGCAGGTGTGTTTGTAGAATAGACAACAATACACTGCATGGGTCAAAATGATACATTTCTCTTTAATGCCAAAAATCATGAAGATAAAGATCATGTTCCATGAAGATTTCCTATCATAAATATACTCAAACTTCATTTTTGATTAGTAATATGCTAATTTGGACAACTTTAAAGGTGATTTATCCAGATGTGTAAGTATTGTCCTCTCAGCGGAGAGCGGATTTCTTCACCTGCTGTAGCTCGTGGATCCTGCGCCGGAGCGAGTCGGACTGGATGCTCTGCTGACCGGCTCTGGCCTGCAGCTCGGCGATGGTCTGCTTCTGCTGGGTGCAGTGGTTCTGGGACTCGTCTCGAGACTGACGGAGCGCTCTCAGCTTCTCCTCCAGACCGCTCAGGTGCTGCTGCTGCAGAGGATCGGACCGCTCCGGTCAACAACACTGCAGGACTGACGGAGTAACAAGTGAAAGAGTACGGCGTACCTCCTCCAGACGCACTTGGGCCCGCACCTTCCCCAGCTCCTCCTCGGCCTGAGCTCTCTCGGTCACCAGAGACGCCTTCGCTCGACTCAGATCCTGCACAAACACTGCATTCTGTCAGACTTCCTCATGTCCCTTTAACAGCAGCCATGAGACCAAACAGAGCAAGACTGAGGCCGCTTTCAAACCTAATTAATACTTCACACAAACAGATCTCTCCAACCCTGAAGTAGCATTTGACAAAGTCATAAAAAGCATTCAAATATCTATAAAAATGTTGCATATGATTTATGCACCATATTCCAAGTACAACAGGATAATTAGCAATACACAATTTAGCATTTTTAGTAAAACTATATAGATCTATTAAAATCAACATAATAATGACAAAAATGAAAATGTAAACTAAAACTAATTCAAAGTATCAATAAAGTGATAATAGCATAATAAAATAACAGGTTTGGAACACATCGTTAGTGCTCAAACATGATAGTTTGTGAATAATCTTGGGTACTTCTTCTAACTGGATGCGCTGTCCCTCGAGTTTAAGGATGCGTTCCTGAAGAGCTCTCTCGCTCTCCTCCTGGTGTCTCGTCAGATGATCCACCTGAAGACCAAAGACGTTAAACTTGAACCCAAACCGAGAATTGAAGCAAACCTAAAGTCAGATTTCACATCTTTACCTCCTTCTGTCGTAAACTGTCCATGTCTTCCAGTGCCTGCTTGGATCTTCTCTTCTCCATTTCCAGCCGCTCTAACGTAAAGAAGAAGAAAACACAGCGATCTCACACACAGTCAGACGGTACGTTTGCTCTGAGTGTGAGCTGGAGCACCTTCGGTCTGAGCGAGACGCAGCTTCAGCTCGGCGCTGGTGTTTGTGAGCTCCTGCTTCAGCTGGAAGATCTGCTCCTGCTGTGTTTTACATCTGCGCTCGCTCTCATCCAGCTGCGAGCGATAAACACACTGAATAAACAAACCTCTCTCACCGGAGCGGCTCATCACATCTAACCCTTCACCTCTGTACCTTGCTCCGGAGCTGGAGGTTCTTCTCTGACAGACCGCTCGCTTCCTTCAAGAGCTTGGCTTCCCTCAGAGCGCTATCCTGCAAACCAGGTATGCCATTGTAACCATTAACACCACTGTTGCTGTATTTGTATTTTTTTAATTAAAAGGCATTAAGGGTTAGAGGTCACAGAGCTGAAGCGGTAAGATGCTGTAAAGTGTGTAAACACCTCCTGCTCCTTCTTGATCTCTCTGGACTGTCTGTCTCTGAGCTCAGTTTTCTCCAGTTTGACTCGAGTCAGCAGCTCGCCGAGGTCATGAGTCTTCTGCTCCGACAGAGCCAGAGCCGCCTCCGTCATCTGCAGCCTGAGCCACACACACGCACACACACACACACACACGCACACACACACGCGCACACACACGCGCACACACACACGCACACACACACACACGCACACACACACGCACACACACACGCACACACACACACAGCACTGATTGTAGCCATCAATGCCCTGAAACATCCCTGGTACTCTTAAAGGCTGCTTACTTGGCTGTGAGAGAGTTTATGGATGATTTCTGCTCGCTCAGCGCTTCCTGTAACTGACCGAGGCGGACGGAGGAATTTCTACAAGAAACACAAAACTGTTGTGCCCAACATATGCCACCATCATTCTGTCACTGCTTCCTCACCAAAAACAACACAAGTCAACTGAACCAGAAGAATTCAAGATAGACCGATAGATTAACTACCTGCTGCTGCGTCCCATCTCGTCTTTCTGTCGGTCGATGGTCTCCATCAGATTCAGGAACTTCAGGACACATGTAGAGAAGGAAGTTAGGGTGAGCTCACTCACAGCTGAAGTGAACAAGTCTTCCTCACCTGCCGGCTCTTCTCCTGCTTCAGGAGCTGGATCTCTTTACTGAGCACCTGAGATCTGCTGCGGCTCTCTCCCAGCATCGACTGGCGCTCTGTGTTGTGGCTCATGGACTGCTCTGGACACAGCGGGATGTGTTTAATAAAGGAAAGGCAGGTATTAGACGCGTGTGTCAGCGGATGCTCACCGATGGCTCGGAGCGTGTCGCTGGGAATGTTGTTTCCGGCCAGCTCTAGTCTGACCAGAGAGCGGTTCTGCTGCATGGCCTCCAGCAGAGATCGTCCGCCCAGAAGACCCACGTTATTCCACCTGAGATCTGCTCACAAACATCAAACATCACTGACTCTGTTTACTGTAGAGATTGACTGGGAAAAAATGCTGCAGCAATCAAGATTTCTTAAGTTCAAGTTATTTTCTAGAATCTTTTTCAGGCCAGAAAACATCATAAAACATTACTTAAACTTTTCATGCTACAAACAATTACTTCATGGACTTTACTGTGTGGTATGTGGAAAATTTCGACTCCTAGAGTGCATTGTTTAAAAAGATAATTTTCAAGGTAATTTTTAAAAAAGTCATTCATATTTTTCTTCAGCAAGGATGCATTAAATGAACTGGAACCCCGTCGGGGGATCTGGCTCTCCTCACCCAGCTCTTGAAGCGTGGAGTTCCTCTTCAGAGCGATGCAGAGCTCCGCCGCTCCCTGGTGGTTGATCTGATTATTGCGCAGGTCCAGCTGGGTCAGAGAGGTGCTGGAGGCCAGACCTTCACAAAACACAGCAAAGCCTTCCTCCCACATCCCCAGAGCGTTCCACTCCAGCACCAGCCTAAAGCACAACACACGCACAATACTAAAACTAAGTCCTTAACCATGCGTGGCGATAACAAGCACATTTCAAATGTTGCACAAATGGCAAATAAGCATTCACATACATCATTTCTAAAATAAAACACAAAGCTATTTTAGACTAGGAAGTACTCTTCAGATCGCTCACCTGTGCAGGGTCTTGTTCCTCACTAATAACTGCCCCAAAGCCTCAGCTCCTGTTCCTCTCATATTGTTCCCCTGAAATGACATGAAGTCTTTAGGATCTGTATTACAGACGGAACAAGTCAAAAATAAGCCTATATTATAATTTATAACTTAACTTTACCTTCAGATCCAAACCTCTGACAGTGGTGTTCGAGCAAAGCCCGTTTAATAGCAGCTTGGCACCTGCAGATGGAATGATGTGAGAGTGATTACTAATAATTTAATCAGCTCATACAAGCATCAGTATGATAATTATGCCCTCATCTAAAAGACTCCAGGCCATATTTCTTCCAAGATTAAAGAACTTAGATATTACGTTTTTTTATGATCTTTAAAAAATTCTGTTTGTAATAAATTGCAATATTTAGAATGAATTGTAATCATTTATTTGTTTATTTTGTGACTGCATTTGCATATAGTCAATTATTCACTAATCTTCTTAATATTTGTTGCACTGTCAAAATTATTTTTTTTTATTAAAAGTTTCTAATTCTACTTTTAATATTTATTTTACATTGTGCATAATTGAATGAAATTAAAATAACGTAAGATTTTACCCAACACTGCAACATTATTTTCATGTTAATTAAGCATATTTTACCCATAATTACTCATTTGTTTAATGCAAAACATTGTAAATAACTTATTAATCATGTAAATACTTGCTTTTTTAAAAAAAAATGTTTCCTGATCCAAATAATGCCACAATATTTAAATTGTCATTCTTTTCACATTAACCATGTTCATTGATGCTAATTTTATACTTGTAAATATTAATTTTAACGACTTTTTTTGCAAATGCAAACAGACTCTTTTGTTCATGCAGTAAACATCTCCAATTAAATTTTTCAAGGTAATTATGCACATCTAACCTATAAATTCTCACATTTCTAAAAAAAAAAACAAATAAAAAATTTTTTTGTATCTTACACGCCTTAAAGATTTTTTCTTTGCAAAAAGCATGTCACGCTGCAAAAACCCTACAAACCAGTTTCTTCGTTCATGCGATATACAAGATGTGCCCACCTTCCTCGCTGAGCATGCAGTCGCTGAGGAGGACCTCTGTGAAGACAGTGTCGCTCTGCAGGACTCTTCCCAGCACGCTGCAGGAGTCTGTGGTGATGCTCTGACCGCTCAGGTCCAGTCTGCAGACGCCCGTCACCGCTCTGGAGTCGTGCAGCTGAGCCAGAACTGACTCCTGGGTATCTACTCCTCCCTCCTTACACAGCCTCAGGTACGACCTCCTGAAGTCCTCCATGACCTCTGACTTCTCATTGACCTGTAGAGCAAAGAAAACACACAAAATCAAAGTGATCAATCTGTGTGTTTTATAAAAATGTATCAGGCACTTCAATCTGTCTGCTAAAATACACTTGAAAACAACCTGAAAAGAAGACTGAATCTGAATATATACGTTGTTTTGTTAATCTAGTAAATGCTTTTTAATTTAAAAATGTAATTAGATATTTTGACTAAAAACAAGACAAGCCTTTTTTGCAGTGCATAAACTCAGCATGGCTAACTGAAGAAGTACCATTAACGTTCGCGGGATACTTACTACTGTCTACTGACAAAATACATGATAATGAAAAAGAAAAAGTAAATAATGCATTTTAATAATGCATTTTACTTTTGTGGTCATAAGGTGAAAAATTAAAGAAACTTAAAACAGTCATTCGCTGTTTGCCAACAATTACCATCGAGTCTAGAAGAGCTGAGGCTTCGACTGCTTTTAATTCTTTAACTTACGCGCAAAACTTGGTTAACATTAAACGAAGAGTGATAAAATACACAACTGACCTTTTTTTCTGATGTTGAAACACATGACTTAATCCAGGGTTGTGGCAGCAGATGTCGATCAGCCCTTACCTTCACTATTGTTTCGTTTGACAGTTTAAAGTATCCAGGAAGTGGAACGACTTCCGGTTTGAAACGGCACTGTGGGATATGTAGTTTTAGATGAGTCTAGTTAAATTTCTCTGACAAGCAGCAAACTAAGCAAGATTTCTTCAACGTGAGGAAACATAAGCTATAGACTATTGTTTGACAAAGTGAACGTTTGTTTGTTTTTAATGTAGTTTAAAGAGAGTATAGATCTTGGTTAACCAGCTGAAATGTTCAATCATTTTCAACACAGGCTACTTAAAGATTGCATACTTCATATGACTAGAGAAAAAAAAATAGAAATACAAAACTACTGCTACTAATAATTGGTTAGTGATTACTAATAAAACTAAACAATAATAATAATTAAAACAACAACAACAACAAAAGATTTAGGGGTTTTGATACTCGTTACTGAGATGTGCCATTTCATAATGGCTCTTTAACATTAACCCTAAAATGTAAAAATAAATATAAAAATACCTGCAAGCAGCAATTACCGGGGTTCGAGCATTTGAAGGGTTTTCAGGTTTATAGGGCAAACTGGAGGTATGTCTGACACTTAAGCACATCCAAACCTTCTGAATTGGTTTGATCCAAACTGAGCAACAAACCTGAGACTAGTT
>JAUMHQ010000013.1:229435-244979 GCA_032361165.1 Enteromius paludinosus | reverse complement strand
GTAAATGGACCTGTAAAACCGTTTCTGGGCATTTTTCCCCCTTACCTAAGCTACATACCTTCTATGTACATATCAGACAACAATTTCAAATATTCTCTCAATGCATTCTATGGCACCTTTAAGCCAGGACTAGGCGTTAGTTAAATGAAGATATTTACGCAAATTTAAAAAAAAAAAGCCTTATAAGAAAAAATTACAGGTGCGCATCTTAACACAGACCAATGACACTGACATGTTCAAGATATTTTCACCGGAGACAGCTCAAACATGCAATTTAGTCTGGGACTAGCTTAAGCCTTGTCTGTGAAACTGGGGGAAAAGTTACAGTTATGATAGTTATAATTACGACATGGTCATGTGATGTCATAAGAAAGAGATGAAACAGACATTTTAAAATAATCTAAACTAAGAGAGTCTAAATGATCATGAAATGTGTCCTAAGCAGGATCTGTTATAGTTAGCTCCCTGACAGCACAGACAGATGATGCAGCATTCACAGGAAAGATCAGATCTCCTTACATCAGCAGACACAGCACTCATGTGGGAAGCCTTTCCTCTGATTATCCTTCCCTTTCTGTCCATTTTTCTACAAACAAGCATTAGTGGCGGCTGAGCCGATGATGTAGCACACAAACAGGCCACATCAGCACAGAAACGCTGCGGTAGGCTGAGACGATCTCTCTAAAGGAGCTACAGACGGATCGTGATCTGCTCGTTCTTTGAAAATGAATCAAAGCAACTTGCGGTTTGCCACGCTATTGCACTATTGTCTTGAAAGTTGAAGCTTAAACACGTCAACATGAGCGTGATCTCAAGTTTGGGTTTGAACGTTAACTTCTGACCTGGTCGTGTTGGGTAAATCAAAACCTGGTTATAATTATTCATGATTGTTTGTCACATTCTCTCATTGCCTCATTAAAATGACAAAACACTGGCGTACTTTCTGATCAGCGTTGCCAAGTCAGTGGGTTTCCCTCGGGATTAGACTGCTTTACCGTGTTTTTCATGTGCGCGGGTTAAGGTGATCCCGGTCATCTTATATTTAGCCCCTCAAATGCAACTTTTACCAAAAATACTTATGGTCTAGTTTTGTGAAGAAATTGTGTAGAAACCTGGCAACCCTGTTTGATTCTGTCCAGCTCGTCATGCGATGTTAAAACTATTGAGTATGATCATAGCATTCACTTTTATTGAAGCATAAAAACATGATCTGATTTTACCACTCAAAAAAACTCTAAATCATGTCTTTACTGTTGCTTTTAATCAATTTAATGCATCCTTGATGACTTCATAGACATCTTTCTGACCACAGACTTTTGAAAGGGAGTGTACAATAAAGTACACTGCACATAATGTATCCCACAATGCACCCAAGCAGCCCTTCATTTTTCATCGACAAATGAATCGGAAGTAAATAAAGCTCAAGATTAAAATGCAAAATACTAACTGTAAGGAGTTATTTTCAATCTCTCGGCTGAACGCTGCCCTCTAGTGTCTAACTCCGAATAAAGACAATTGAGATGATCTGTCTGGAAAGAAAGTGTTCCACTGCAGTTGATGGTTCAATAACAACCTTTTTATTGCTTAAACTGCCATTTGGACGATCGATACCAAAATGATTAGTTTCCGTACAGAACTCGCTGGAATCTGGGCAACACTGACAAATCAAACATCATGGGTGGTGGTCCGTGATAAATCAGCCAATCATACGACTGCAGGTCACAGAACTAGCAGGAGCATCTAAGTTCATCATCAGTCCCTCTCCATTCACTGAGAGAAAACACAAGTGACGCTGATGGAAAGCAAACTAATAGACATCGCAAGGATGAAGCTGAAAGAGTCGGAAAATCCTTTGTGTTACACCGCTATAAGGAGAGAATGGAAGAAGGACTGCTCTGGATTGTTTAACAGCACAACAGAATATGGACATGTAAACAAATCGCTGACCGTCTGATTTCCATAAAAACATATCAAAGGTATTCAAGTCATTCATGAGCAGAATGAATTTCATTTTCTGCTTCGTGAGTCTGTTTTTAAACCGTACCGCTAGAAACCAGAGGCCTCGGCACTGACGTCAGAGCCTAATTTAATAATCATTTCTGTCTTTTATTCCAACATTAAAACTGCTACAGGCTTGTTTAAAGGAACAGTTCACCCAGTATTGAAAATGGATTGGGAGGAGTTTGTTTCTTCATCAGATTTATAGAAATGTGTCTCAGCAATGCATGTGAATGGGTGCCGTCAGAACAGCTGATAAAAACATCACAATAATCCACAGTCCATCAGTTTACAAAAGATGAAACGAATCAGAATCAGAAGTTTTAACTAACTGTTAAAAAGAGCTCTAAATAAATATGTGGCTGTATTTGGATATAAAAGACAACTCATATTAAGGACTCATATTTGAGTTGAAAATGTCTTAATGCTTCGATTAGTTTGCTCTTGTGGACTGTGGATTATTCTGATGTTTTTACCAGACTCTCATTCTGACGGCACCCATTCACGTCCATTGGGGAGAAACATTTGTAACAGTTTTCATGATCAGGCAAATAATTTCTTTAAGAAACACTTGAAACGGTGACGTGTGACGAACCGTGCGCCCTTGTGGAAAAATAAACATATTCAAAAATAAAACTGCTGTTTCTCAGCATATACTGACAGAAAGTTAAATACTGAAGCGTTCTGAACGAAATGAAATCTGTCACGCTCGCCTCCAGAAGCTAAATTAGAATCGAGAAAGTGAGGCTCTGTGCAACGTTTGGCACTGGCATCGTAACAACAGGACACAAACTACTCTTGGTTTTCTCTTATAGCCAGTTTCTCTTACAATGAACCCTAAACGTGTAGATACTGCACAGGAACGGCCTCACGAGATTCTACATTAAGCAACCGAACACAAATCGCTAAAAAGTGTGAGCTGGAATGATAAGAAGAAATAAAACAGCATGCGTGTTCACGTCGCTAGAGGAGGGGGGATGAAGCGGTAAGGCTGAAAGAACAGAAGCGGCACAGCCAAACATCACTCTGTTATACATGTAGGCGTATCATCTTATAAAACTAGTCTTACAAAACTAACCTGGTCTGTGAGGGTAAAATGGTTTCTGAATAACTCTACTATAAATATATTCATACTCCTCTATTGTTTTCATTTACTGCTCGGAATTAAAGGTAAAAACACTGCAGAGTAAAGGCTGTGACTGGATTGGATTGTCTGTCCTTTCGTTTGGCTCTAAGTGTCCGACGATGAAAGCGGCCGTTAAAGCTCTGGACTTAATGAAGCGGTAATGAGCCTCTGAACGCGAGGTGGAAACGAGACGGAAGGTTTCTCAGACGGAGAGCGACACGAAGCTGTTGTACTGCTGGATGTTGCGCTTCAGGATGTCTGAACACGGGCCCAAGACACGCTCGAAGCGAGGCCGGTCCAGCTTCACGCATTTGAGCGGGCCGCGGGCCACGACGGTGGCGGCACGGGGGCGGTTCATCAGCAGAGCGATCTCACCTGGACAGAGCAAACACACAAACATTATTTTGTATTTTTAGCACAGAAGCAGGTATATTTGTAGCAATAGCCAACAATACATTGCATGAGTCAAGGTCATATTTATTATTATTCAATTCAATATTTATTGAATGATCTGCTATAAAGCTATACAGTGCAATGTTATATTTAATACAAGTAAGTGCTGAATGAACTGTATTGACTAAGAGACACATATTTACATGAAGGAGACATTTAATAAAAAAAAAACGGTTTCATTTTTAGGAATGTGGATAAAAACCAAAATCACTTTTAATTTGTGGGTGACTGTCCCTTTAAGAACGCAGTGAAACCTCCGCGTTCAGTGACTTACCGAAGTAGTCCGAGGGTCCTAACCGTCCGACCTCGACGAACTCCTCGTTCTCTGACCTGCGCTGCAGAACGGCTGCACATCCCTGAGCAGACAGACGAGCAGACCTCAGAAAACACAAGCCTTACACAAACACTGACACGCTTTCAGCAGAGCTTCAGATGCTGCACCTCCAGGATGATGAAGAACTCGTCCCCTGGTTCTCCCTGAACCACGATCTTCTGTCCGTCCTCAAACTGAACCGGCTCCAGAGCGTCCGCCACGGTCAGGCGCTCCCACTTATCCAGAGACTCTGCGGTCGGCACACACACTCATCACATCACTCGCTCCACAGATACACTCGCTTCGTGTTACGTAGTTTGATAAATGACTGTCCAGCGTTTAGATGCTTCTTATACTAATAAGAAACAAAATTGCTGCTAATTTGAAAGTTATAGCGTAAAATGTGCGAAGGAAAGCAAGACAAAGAAGTGGTGTTTATTGAGGGGGAAAACAATCACAGTTAATGGTTCTATTAAGATATTCGTCACACATCACAGCCAGACTTACCTAAAATAGATACTTTGCTCAAGAACTCCTCATACATCTTCCTCTTCCTCAGAGTGCTCCCCTGGGATCAAACACAGGACAGATGTATGATTATGTGTGTGTTGGGGAATGGTGTGTGTGTGTGTGTGTAGAGAAGCTGTACCATCAGTATTCTCCGGTAGCTGTCTCTGTCGATGCCCCAGAGCTTGACGTTGGTCTTGGCTCGGACCGTGGCGGCTCTCGGGGTACCGTAGATCAGAGCTAGCTCTCCGAAGCTGCCGCCCTCGCCGATGCTGGTGACCCACTCACTGTTCACATACACCTGCCAGAAAACACAGTCTGAGTCAACCAGGAGCAAATCCAGAGAGGGACTCCCAGTCTATCTCAATCTGCAGCGTCAGTATGGATGATAGATGATAGTATCGTGTATCGACGAGTCAGAGATATCATGCTTTCAAGTATTGATAAACAGCCAATATGCCAGTAATAACCATGCTAATAACTGACTAGTTAATAGTGAGACTTGGACACTGTTGTGTTACCAATATTCTAGTATTTAAAATGAGAAGGGAACATAAAAAGCATGCATTTTAAGGTTTCTGAGGCTTTTGACTCAGTGCTGATGTACATGAGTATATTACTGAGTATATAGCTCCACGGCGCTAGAAAGTCATTGTTCTTTACTAATGTAAATAATCTTTGCTCATTACATGCAGCCGCTTTTTTCATGCAAGCATTATTTTTAGTAACTCTATTAAATTATGTCAAACACAAATTCAGTCTTATTGGGTTCACTTCCTGGCAATGAAACTGAGTGCATAAATAATTAACTAAATGATCATGATAATATCGTGCATTGTTGACCTCACAGGCTGATGGTGTGATGACACTAAGGTGTAACTTACGTCCATCTCTCCTTGGTCGATGACGTAGAAGTTATCACCCTCGTCACCTAGACACAAGCATGAAACGGTAAAGGTAAGTAACGGTGTAAATGAGGTCAGTGTGATGTACGGTAATGTGATTATTAATGCTCTGCCTTGCTGGATGACAATCTCTCCTGCGATGTAGGTGACCGGAAACATTGCATCAAATATGTCACTGCAGGGTAGAACAGCAGACAAATGAGGTCAGTACACTCAGAACATGCTCACGTTTCATTTGGATTTCACTTTGTTATCATTATATAAATCAGAAAAAGCTTTTATGAACAAAATCAGCAAATCATATACGAACAGAGCTCTCTGTAAAAACCTATGTGAGATCAATCAACATTTGAAGTGGATCTAAGGTTTAATCAATGAAAGTGCTGCTGAAGTGAAAAAATATGTATTGTAATTGAAATCTGAGCGAATACAGATGAAGTGCAATAAAAAAATTGTCCTGTGTATTAAAAAAAACTGATAAGAGGAATAAATGAACTAAAACACAAAGTCACCTTCTTTCATTGTCGTCCAGATGTGAGAAGAGCACATTCTTTTCGATGGCTTTGGCGAGAGCTGCCATGGTTTTGTAGTCTTTAGGAATGACCTTCACAGGAGACAGAACGCACAGATTGAGCTACAGAGCCCAACACCGAACACCAGTCTGACCCATACACACCTTCCTGACGTAGGAGGCGGCATCCTCCTCGGTGTAGACCTCAGCGCTGATGGCTCCTCTCCGCCGGCGGCCCTTCACCACGGGGTTCATGGGAGGAGACACCTCATCTTCACGAGAGTCTGAGCGAGAGCTGGCTTTCTGCTGATTCAGCAGCTGCTTCGCTTCCTCCTGAGGCATGCAGGTTTAGAGGAAATAGCATTTCATAAAGAGGACAGACTCTGGTCGGATTTGAAGTCTAATCAACTAAATGACTGGAGAAGTCCTAAAAACACCGTTAAGATTTATTGGAAATGTGCAAGATCAAATAAGGATGAAACACTTAAAACAAGATCAAAAGGAAAAGGGAATTTTGGCTTTCTGGAATGTCCTGCTAAGTTTTATAATAATAGGCATAAAAAAGCATTTTATTAAAGCAGCATTAAAAATAGACACATGTAATAACTCATGTCAGGGTTAAAACATTAATTGAAATAATGACATAGATATAATTAAAAATTATAAATTTTTGTTCATTTAGATTAAAGCGGTAAAGTTACTAGCTGGAAATAAATGAAAACTAAAACTGAAATAAATTAAATTAAACCTAAATTGTAATCTGAAAAGAAAAACAAACTTTAAAAAGGCAAAAGCACATACAAATACTAAATATTTATCAACAATTGAAATAAATGAAATTGATTATCATGAATAATTAATGAACATACATGGGTGTCTTTTTATCCCTGCTGCTACAAACGCTGCGCAGAGGGCCCTGACCTATTGATTTGAACAGAATTATGTAGAAATAACCACAAACCTTTTCGAGCCGTTCAAAGTATTCTCTGAGGAAGGCCATGGGTCTGTCGGGCCGCGAGGTGCAGAGCTGCACAATGCAGTCCTTCAGCAGCTGCTGGACGCTGTGCTTCTGCACATATAACTCACATTCCCTCAGACTCCTCTCCTCCTCGCTGCTCGCGCTGCCTGACGCCATGCTGACCGCTGGATCTGACCTCTGACCTGCAGACGCACACACATACAGTTACAGTGAGTGACAGAGATGCTGATCAAAGGACACCAGTCTTAATATTTCTCGCTTGATCACTTTTTTACATTTTCAAACAATTCTTCTTTAAATGGTTAAAAACAGAGTTATCCGTCATTTCTTTCTTTAAAATAAAAAACCTCTTTACTTTACAGTAAGGTTTCATTTATAACCATGACTTAATACAGCTTTTATAAATATTCAGTTCAACATTTAGCAATACATGAATCAAATCAAAAGTTGTATCTGTTAATATTAACAAGGGTTATTACAGCATTAATAAATGCAGAAAAATGTTTATTAAAATAATTATTTACAATTTTATCCTTCAATTTTAAAATCATTAAAAGAACTGGTAACACTATTTATGCATCCTTGTTACATGTGCTTGCTATTATAATAGCAATAAATTGTGCATAATTGCGTGCAAGTAGCTCTAATCCTAACCTAACCATATCGTACGCCTAGTTAATTAATATTACTCAGTATTTAAATGTTACACTGTAATAAGAACACCTTCAAACAAAGTGTAACCCAGATACCTACACACACATTTACACACACACACGTACAAATGTTAGCTATTCTGATTTCTTTATATGATGTTAGAAGTATTTTAATGGATTTCCTACAATCCAGTGCATTCTGCAGAATTTATGCACAAACACTCAGTCCAAAAGGTAACTAATATTCACTAGATATGATTAATACCTGCACATGTACACTTAAAACACAGCAAGGATGTAATGTTCTAGACTTCCTCTGAGGACAGGATTACAGCATCATGTTAGACTGATGTCAGAAATAATCTGGAGATTATGTTTGTTTCAGCACACCTGGACCTGGTCTGATGCACTGCGTGGACTCGACAGGATTGTTTACAGAAAATGCTGCAGGCAGATTATTATTCTTATTATTATTATTATATGGAAAAGATCATTTTCCACTTCAACAACATCGTTTAAAACACCAGTACATATTAATAACTTATACGGACGACGGTTAAAGTGTACGATTGCAAATTAGATCCTTTTTACAAGACCAAACAAGCATATGAAATATCATTTTAATAAACACACATGAAAAGCGCACCTCAGAAAGTCAAAAAACATCTCATCACACAGACACACGGCTATCTAAAACGCGCTCGAAAGCTTATCGACATCGTTAAAACGCGAAACAAGTCCAACATAAACGGATAGTGAGCTGTTGGCTGAATGATATTTCAGAAACATCGAGCAGAAGGCCGCTGACAGGGTCGCCATCTTTATCTGTATCATAAACAAATGACATTTCCAGCGTTTAGCGGGAACAGCAGACTCTAGCGCTACATCTACACGACAGAACACGACGCGTCCGGTATTCCGTTATTCCTTACCGAGCCTGTAAATCGCGACTCGGTTCCCGCGCTGTTCCGTTATTCAGAGGCGGCAAACAACTCTGTATTCTCACAGGCGTTTGGACTGCTGCCCACCGGAAACACCTGATGACGTCAATGCGCCTCGTTCTCACATGGAAACTGTAACCCTTGGCAACATTAAAGAGCGGGTAACACGAGTTAACCTGGGTACCACGCTCACAACATCTGCGTGATCCTTAAACATTGTCTTTATTTATGTTGCTTTTTTTTTTTTTTTATCTTATTTTAGCAATGCAGATTACATGTAGACTTGTTAATTTAATTTAATTTGTATATTATTTTAGTACTTAAGTTTTAGAATCTGATTACGTAATGCAGATTACACATAGCGTTATCAGTTTTATTTTATTTAGTTTTATTTTAGTAGCCTACTCATTTTTCTGAATCTGATTATGTCATCCAGATTAATTGTTGGCCTAATCAGTTTCTTATTATTTTGTTTTATTTAAGTATTTATTTTTGGACTCTGATTACATGTAATCAATTTTATTTGATATTTTATTAATTGAAATAACCTGTTATATTAGCTTATTTAATGCTAGACTATGTTTTTTATCAATTTTATTTTCTTATTAATTACGAATTGCATTGTTTACATCCTATTTCCCCATCTTACGTCATATAGTAGTCAAGCGTTGTCGCGTGATTAAATTATGTAAACACGTAATATCTTCATGTTCATGTAGCAAACATTGGCTTTTTAATATGTTATGCTTACATTACATAGTACGTGAAAACAAATGTCCTGAAATAAATAATAAACAATTGGTAAAGCTTTTAAAATCCGTGGCTGTCCAAACATTGTTTTACATGTTTATTTTTACTGGCATTTATTATTATGTTTTTGTTTTCAGATAGGACAAACATAGATGAAACTGAAATAACAGTCATCCCGTGTATGTACCATATCTTATTTTTTGATTTATATATATTTTTCGTATATTTATGTTAGTACGATACATTTATTAATTCATTTATAAATAAATAATTTCACGGGCCCCATAAATCCGTTATGATAATGCGCGGGATTTTTAGGCTCGCGCTCTCTGTCGCGACCTTTATTTTGAAATCTGTGGTGAACACCGGAAGTTTCACTGGCGCGCAGGTTATGCTCCAGGCGATGAGCTGTGAGAGAATAAGTGCGCTATTCTAAGTGTGTGATCGTCCTTCATGTGTTCCCTTCAGCTGCGAGCATGACCTGAAGCAGTTTACGAGCGATCCTGGCGAATAAGTGCACGGGAGCTGACTCGGTGCGTATGTTTGTAACCTTATCTTTCACCTGTGTGTTATTGCGAGCATCACCTGATGCAGAAACACGTCAGATCTCGTTACTGTAATATACAGTCATATGCTCCCTTTCTGTTTGGTTCACTAATTAGCTGAGCTGGGTTGTCTTTGGTGGAAAGCTGATCTTGTGTTCAGAAGAGAAAGTGCTGGGGCTCGCCTGAGGTCAGGTTACAGTGGTCTGTCAATCATAAACACCAAGCGGAACGCGCAGGTGTGGGCTTTCAGTCTTTGCTGCTTGCTATTCAGGTTATATATGAGAGAGCATTCTGCTTTTTACCCCAACTCAGAAGATCTCGTGCAGATTGATAGGGACAGACATTCATATTCATCACTTTTTTTTCTATTGAAGGAAAGTGACTGGAGACTCCCAGTTCAGCTAATGTTTCAGCTAACTAGGTTTTTTTGAGTAAATTTTAAATATTTAATGCTTTTTGTAGTCAACTATTCATGAATGTTTTTTAGTAATTATTATGAAGTTTATTGTAGTGTTTTATTAGTTATTAAATAGTATTATTTTAATGCATTGTTGAAGACTGTAGTAATGTTTAATCTGCACGCAGAAGCTCAAAGTTGCTTCTATTCTCCTGTATCTTTATCCTTTTTTTTTCTTATAAAAGAAAGAAAGATTTTTTTTTATTATTATTATGTTTACCTTTTTTATTGCAGATTTAGTTTTAGTAATTTTCTAACTTAATGATTTTTTTTTTTTTTTAAATGCACATATTTTCATCTAATATACATTTATTTTCAGTTTATTTCAAACAGTTTTGGTTAACAGTAGCACACACAACCTAGTTTTTCTTTATTATATACATTTCAAAATGATAATCTAGGTGTTTCTGTCATGAATTGCTGATGATGTGAATGGAGCGACGGCTCTGTTTGATGTGATTGACTGAATTCAGTATCTGATGCTCGTCTGAGCTGTGTGAGTGTTTGAAGCGGATGCTGTCTGAACATCCTCCTCCTTCTGAAGCACTTCTTCTGCCGTGTAGCACAAGTTGTTTGTCTTCCTTCCCACCTGTTTGATCACATCAGCTGATATTGTTTCTGTGCTGAAGGGTTCAGGTTCAAAGCTAGATATTCTTCCTGGATGTTTTTTCCTACGATTAGTGCTACTGGAACAGCTGTAGTGAACAGCTCAAAAACTCAACAACTTCAGTTTCTTTTGTGTTGGTGTAGTGTTTTAGATCATTACACAGCACTCAGTCGGCTCTATTACTTCCTCTAGATCCAGGTGTTGGTGTTGTTGGACACCACTGACCGTAGCATTCTTCTCGATCCTGTTGAGTGTATGGTATTTTAGTTACTTTTTCTGTACATTTGAGGATTGTATTTCTCATGCACCTGAAGTGCCCCAGAGGCCCTCTTGCCCGGCAGTATTTTATATTATTGTTGTCTTTATAAATTAATAAATGTTGTTGTAACAGTTAATAATTGAAGTAGTAGTTAGTTCTGAGAGAGCCGCCTTGAGTGTGGTGTTCTTTTATTCTAACCGCTTGGTAACGAGCTCCTTGTGACATCAGTATGACATCATCACACCACATCCCTCGATTGTTTGTTTTTTTTACCGCAAGCTCAGCTTCCACCTGCGACGTTCGGAAAAAAGTAGTGCGTACAGTTTGCCAGATGGCCCGTCTCGTGGGATGCAGATTAAAACCTCTCACTTTCATCAGTCCAGGCGTATCCGATGCTCTCGGAGGAAGTGTGTCCAGGGCCGGGTTTCAGCGCTCCGGTGACTCCAGGCTGCTCTTGAGCTGCTTCTTGTCACAGAAGGTGAAGTGCCAAGGTCTTGATCAAATATTTAGCATGTTGTTTTCTGTCTCGGACATTAGTTGATAATGCTGTGCAATAGTTATCCGTGTATTTTGAGCTCACTATGTTTGATCTAATCAAACTAATGCTTTCGTATGTGTGTGTGTGTGTGTGCGCGCACTTCCGGAGTAAGTGTGTTGGAAGTGAAGTTCAGGACCGTTTCTGTCTCGGTACGGATGGGTTAAGAACAGTTTTTGTTGGGTCCTTCTTGAATACGTTTATTTTCTCAGGAAATCAGAGCCAGTGACCGGTAGGTAAGGATTTAACCTCAGACAATAATCATATCTAGATTCTTTTACTTTCACGTCCGTCTTCTCTCTCTGTGTGTGTGTGTGTGTGTGTTTCTTTTTATTAAAGTAAGCTTATTTAGTTACATTTCGAGAATAGCTTGAGCTGATTTCTATATGTATGTTTTGATTAAGTAATTATATTATATGTTCACTTATTCACCAGTTTATTTACTGTTCTGAATTCTCTCATGTCTAGAGTATATGTATTTCTTTCTTTCTTTAATGAATTTATTTATTGGCACATCTTGGAATATCTTGTGTGTGTTTGTAATGAGTGTTTTATTTTTAATAGAACAAATGAATGATTATTATTTATTTATTGTAAAAGTGTGTGTGTCGATATATATATCTTTATATATATATATATATATATATATTTTTTTTTTTTTTTTGGCATATAAAATATCTTGGATGTATGTAATTTTTTATTTAATGGGATATTTTGGGATATCTTTATCTGTCTTTCTTCTCTTCATTTCGGGAGGCACATTGTTCTCATATTTTGTAAGAATAATAAAATGTAAAAGATGTTTTATAAGCAATCTAATCAACAGAGGTGTATCTGTAGATATATACTGCATGGGTCAACATTATTCATAATTATTATTTGTTTTTGGATATTAAGTAAAGATCATGTTCCATGAAGACATTTAGTAAATTTCCTGCCATTAATATATCAAAATTGAATTTGTAATATGCATCGCTAAGAACTTAATTTGAACAGTATTTCTGTGCACTCTCAGATCCAGATTTTCCAACAGTTGTATCCAATCCGATCCTAACAAACCTTACATGGATGGAAAGCTTATTATTTTCAGCTTTCACATGATGTATAAATGTCAGTTATGAAAAATAGACACTTGAGACTTTTCCTGTCCAGGGTCACATTTCTTTCCGTCATTTGTTATGCTGTGTTATTTACAGGATTGATGTGCTTAATGAAGACCCTGAAGGTCAGAGAGCTTGTGTTTCTGATTTGTGTGTGTGTGTGTGTGTTACAGGTGGTGAGATGCGCAGCTGGAGGTGGTCTGTCTCGGGGGTCATGCGTCTCTTGCTCCGCTGGTTCAGGCTCTGTCCTCGTCGGGGACGCAGGAAGCGGCCGAGCCGAATCCAGGATCTGTGGAACTATGGGAGGCTGCTGCTGAAGTCTCTGTACTTCAATGTCCTGACCAGTTCAGACACGGCGCTGGACTGTGTCTTTGAGCCCATCTACTGGCTGGTGGACAACATGACCCGCTGGTTTGGAGTGGTGGGTGGAATCAGATCAGATGGTGTGGAAGGTTCTCGGTCTTCACTGCTTCTGACGGCCGCTCTCTGTTGCTGCAGGTGTTTGTGTCGCTGGTGATCGCCCTGACCAGCTCTGTGGTGATTATCGTGTATCTGTGTGTGCTGCCCATCATCTTCAGCTCATATCCTGTTCACTGGATCCTCTGGCACGTCTGTTACGGACACTGGAACCTCCTCATGATTGTCTTCCATTACTATAAAGCTACAACCACATGTCCGGGTTTCCCTCCGCAGGTGCATCAACTTGCGTACCTTTCTTTTCCTATATACAGAAGATAGATGGATGGATAGATTTAAAAAAACATCTATATATACATACTTTGGAAATGTTTTTAGATCAAACTGCTTTATTATAAAATTTTTTGCATGTGCCTTTTTGTTTCAGGAAAAGAGTGATATTCCAACTGTTACAATCTGTAAAAAATGTATCGTTCCCAAACCGGCCAGAACCCATCACTGCAGTATCTGCAACAGGTGAGATAACAGAGGACAACACCTGCCGACGGGCAGCACAACATAAGAAATATAAAAACATTATTTGCATTTTTAATTACAATTATTACTGATTTTTCACCAGATTATTCAAAAATGTTTGTCGGTGTTAAACACATCAATCCCTTTCTTTTGTCCCAGGTGTATTTTGAGAATGGACCACCACTGTCGTATCCTTGTGTATGACCTAGTAATGACAATCAGATACTAGAGTAGATGTGTAGTGTTCTTCAGTATGATGTGGTGATGGGTCTTAACTGAGCTCTCCTCAGCCTGGCTCAATAACTGTGTGGGTCATTTCAACCACCGCTACTTCTTCAGTTTCTGTCTGTTCATGAGCATGGGCTGCATCTACTGCAGCATCAGCGCCAAAGACATGTTTCTGGAGGCATACGACGCCATCGAGGTGAGTCTGCTTCTGTGAACACATCTCTACGCCAGATTCACTGTCTCTTCTGAGCATTTATCTGATCACAAATACAGTAAAAATCATGAAATATTGTGTGAATCTGTGTATTTCTGTGATGTTCAGCATCATTACTCCAGTCTTCAGTGTCACATGATCCTCAGAAATCATCGTAATATACTGATTTACTGCTCGACACACACTTCTGAGTATTATCAGTGTTGTCGCTCAATATTTGTGTGTATTTAATTTGCATTCTTCATGAAGAAGTGTTTGTTTAGATCAAATAAGCGCTGATGATTTGAGCTTGTGTCTGTTCTGTGTTTGTAGTCAGGCAGGTATGTGGGCGGAGACGTGCAGGGGGAGGCGGTCGTGGGGGCGGGGCTAATCTATATGTCGCTCTCCCAGCAGGTAGATGCTTCACTGAGGGTTTTTCCTGCTGCACAGAATGTTCTGGATATATACCAGTTCAGCCTGTTTTCAGCTGATTTTGAACTAAAAGTCATGTCAGATATTCCAGAGATGCTGCTCTTCGACTTTTCTAACGAGGATGCACTAAATCAAAAAATGTAACCTTAAAAACATGAACAATGTTTTCATTTCAAATAAATGCTGTTCTTTTGAACTTTCTGTTCATCTGCGAATCCTAAAAAATTAAATGTATCATATATTTCCACAAAAATAGTCATGTTTTCAGCACTGATGATCATCAGAAGTGTGTGTCGAGCAGTAAATCAGTATATTATGATGATTTCTGAAGATCATGTGACACTGAAGACTGGAGAAAATATGGCTGAACATCACAGAAATACACTTTAAAGGATATTGACATAGAAAACAACTAGTTAAGATAATAATACTTGATCATTTTTAGTGTTTTTGATCAAATAAATGCATCGTTGCTGATCAGAAGAGACTCAATGTTCTGAGCAGATGTTGTGATGTTCAGTGGAAGGTGTTTCTAACGGTGTGATTGTGTTCTGTGTTGAAGAGCTCGTATCAGACTCCTGCCCCGGCCTTCACTCATCAGCAGAGGATGGTTCATAAGAGCCTGGTCTATCTGTGGGTGCTGACGAGGTGAGGGGTGTGTGTGTGTGTGTGCGCACTCGTACATCTTTATGAGGGCCGGTTTGAGTTTTAGATCATCAAAGTGAGCACAATTTTGCTGGTCCTCACTTTCTGGGAGCCCTTTAAAGACCTGTTTGTCCTCACAAAGAGAGCTGTGTGTGTGTGTGTTCTGACATCTGTGCTGTGTTCAGTTCAGTGTCTGTAGCGTTAGGAGCTCTGACTCTGTGGCACGCAGCGCTCATCACCCGAGGACAGACCAGTGTGGAGAGACACATCAACCGCAAAGAGACCAAACGCCTCAGACTCAAGGGAAGAGTACGTGAAAAGAACAGAAAAATAAATAAATAAAGATATACACACACACACACACAATATATGTTCCTTTTTTATGTATATATATATATATATAAAGCACACACATACTGTATATATTTACATGTGTATACATCTATATATTGTTAATTTTTATTTTGTTTTATA
>JAUMHQ010000013.1:196812-214235 GCA_032361165.1 Enteromius paludinosus | reverse complement strand
TTTGAACACAGGTGACGGAGATTTACCGCTAATCAAAGAACCGGCTTTATTGACGAGATGCGCATAATATATCGTACAGTATATATCGCCCAGCCCTAATAGCAAGTGATAAACATGTCACTAGCATGATTTTTCAAGGCAAGCACCACTAATAAGTTTAAATAGGATTTCAGTTTCACTTTCTCAAGCCAACTTAATAATATTATATTATTTAATATTATTATTATTAAATTGTATTTTTACTGTAAAGTAAAATCTACTATTAAAGAAAAATATACTTATAATAACTAATATATTTATTTATTATTTATTATAGTCATGCTTAGAAACTAAGATAGACATTAATATTAGTATTGTAGTTTTACAGTTACAAATATTACATTTCGTAAATACGAGATATTTTATTTTACAGTGAAACTACAATAAATTATATATATATATTTTATTATTATTATTATTATTATTATTATTATATTTCACTGTAAAACAGTTATATACTGCTATATACACATAATTTTGTTTGTGCAGCCCTACAAACTAGTACAGCAAAAAACAAATTCCTTTAAAATGCAAACGGAGGTTGTATGAAGAAAGGTTTTGCAGCCCTACAGTATGAAGCACATATATTCTGATACAGATTAAACTCACGCTGCGTGGAAGAGAGCACACACAGGCCATCAGCAGACACACCAGCTGAGACGGAGCCCGAGACTCTGCCTGACTCTGGAGGAAAACAGGGACACTTAATAATAATTAATATATTAAAGATACTGATGACTGAATGTGATTGAGCTCGTCAAACCTGGAGCAACTGGATTTTGGAAGGGAAGGCATTCTCTGGCAGGAAGGACACGTCTCCATCCAGGAACAGAGAAACCGCCTGGGAGGCCATGCGAGACGCCGATCTGTAAGAAAACAATAAGGCTTGCGTCTGAAAATGTGTATATTTTTATTAGGGCTGGGTTTTTCAATCTTCATTTTGATGAACTGACATCAACCCCAAGATTAATCTTTTAGTCCATTTAGTAGAAAAACTCCTTATAGGGTGTCTGCCATCCAGTATTCACAACAAACTTGTCAAACAAACTTTGAAACAAAGTCTCAACTTCCAAATTCTGTCAATTTTATAATTAAATTCAAACAATGAATGTGGTTTTGTTACGAGAAACTTCTGTATAACTTACTGAAATCTATTGTGCGTCATGTAATCGCTTAATCAGTGTTTCAACCACGAGGAGAAATAGATAACCAAGATTTGGCTGAATATATGCACTATTCTTACAAATTAGTTATTTTTAATTATTTCATTTAAATTTAAACTGAAACGATTCCAGCATGAAACACTTTGTTTAAAAAGTGTCTAAAATCTAAAAATGAACCACACTTGATCTGAGAGTTTATATTTATCTGAAAGCTGAATAAATCATCTCTCCGCTGACGTCTGGTGCGAGATACAACTATTAGAAAATCTGGAATCTGAGGGAGCAACAAAATCTAGTTGTCCAAATGAAGTTGCACATATATTTACAGTAGGACATTTTTCAAAGTATCTTCATAAAATGGTAAAATGATTCTGGCACAAAAAGAAAAATGGATCATTTTGCTACAAATATACCTGTGCTAATTAAAAGAATAGTTCACCCAAAAATGGAAACTAGCCCATATTTAACTCACCCCAAAGCCATTATAGACTTTTTTTTAAATGTATTCTTGCTCTTCCAAGCTGGGTAATGCTGGTGGATAGCGCCCATAATTTTGAAGCTCCGTAAATCAGATACTGTGACAAACCTAACCTGTACACCTTTGGGGGGTTATCACACGTCCTCTGAAGCAGATCGATGGGTTTTTATAATTTGCCACTATCCAAGTCTAGCATGGCTTTGGGTGGAGTAAAATATGGGGTGATTTTTATTTTTGGGTGAACTATTGCTTTAATGACTGTGTTTGTGCTGCAAGGTCTCATTTAACTGCGTGTTTTTTCTGTTGGACTCACTCTGCTGGTAACGCAGCGCAGGCGATGCTGATGACAGGAACTACAGCCGACAGGACGGCCTCGTCTGTGAGCGGACTGCAGTGGCCTGAAGAACAAACCCATGGTTAGATCTACAAACACTCACACACACACACCAGAAAAGCACAGCAGACCCTGACCCGAGTCTCTGCTCTGCAGCGCCGCCTGTAAACACAGTCCTAGCAGTCGAGGAATGATGATGTCATGGAAGAATCGTCCGATCTCCTCTGAGTCACGAGTGTGCTCTGCTATCCTCCGCAAACCAACGCATACAGCGCTCACTTCCTCCACAGAGAAACCACAGCTACCTGAGAGAACAACATCATCTCAGCATTAGAGAAGAGCTACATAATCAAGCCATAAGTGACAAGAGAATGTCACACAATTAATTACCAAGACTTCAGCCTTATCTGTCTGCCAGAGTTTTGTATCGAACTAAATATTTACTCTCAACATCATAACATATGAAAAGATCTCAAACACTTGTGTACGTCAATGATTACTACAATCTATTTTTTTAAACAACTTATTTTATTCAATCATATTCTTACAAGAGCCGTATCAAATGTTTTTATTTGCCTTGAAATGAACTGTAATTTTTTACATTTAGTTTTAATTAGTCACAAAAACATGCAGAACATACAGGAGTTAATAGTCTTTTGATTTGATTTAAAGTGTACTCCCTAACATCCCACCCTAACATTTTCATCTCATTTTAAGACTACCGTCAATGAGATGAACACTGGAGCACATGTGTACCTGTGTGGGCCGAAGCAAGCGTCTGTAGAAGAACAGGAGCACTTTCTCTCACCACGCTGGGCTGATTTGACACGGAGGCTAGCGCTGTCACACACCGCTGACGAACAGCTGCGTTACACTGAACTGTGGAGAAAACAGTCTCGTATCACACACTGAAACCTGCCGTAGATATGAGGTGTGTGTCACGTCCTCTGGGTCTCACCCGACAGGATCTCTTCCTTCAGCCGAGGAATCATCCTGAAGATGAAGGCTTTGGGATTCAGACGAGCCAGAGAGCCTAGACACTCCTCCACCGCCGAACTGAGACACACAGATATCAGCTCAGGAACGGCTCTAAAGGAACAATTCACATTAAAAACGCAAGCACATCTACCTCACTTGAGCATCGTCTTCCTCCAGGATGAGTCTGGTCAAATGATCAACAGCTTTCTCTACATCGGCCTGAGCCAGCAAACCTGTGAGGAGCAGAGCATCAGCGACTTATTTACATTTCCATACCTGTTCAGTGCTACTTATCTTACTATTATTTCATGGGTAACATTCTACAATAAAGTGTCATTTGTTGTGCACTCACCGGGCTGCTGTCCCAGGGCAGTGAGCACTCGGGTGGCTGTAACCTGAAGACCAGTGCTAGACTCCGTCAGGGCAGAGAAAACCACGCCACACAAAGACTGCTCAAACGCAACCAACACACTATCCTCTGTGTGTTTATGCAGGAGACAGAGAGAAATACATCATCACTGCACATTAAACAAATACTTAAAAAGTACACTTAAACACATCAGTAGTCTAACGCATGAGATCTAAGTGTGTGTGCGGTTTTCAGCAGGAGTTTGGTGGGGTGTCCTCGTCACGTACCTCCATCTACAGGCCGGCTGAGTGCGGTGGGCTGGACGAAACCCTGCAGAACCTCCAGCAGGGTGCGCCGCTGAGCACACTGTATAAAGACGTATAAACAAAGGCATGAAACACAGCACAGGGTGTCTGGGTTACAAGTGAATAAATCTGCAAGAGGGATCGACAGTGCAAGTTGTAAACAATACAAAGTGGCAGAAAGTTTAATTTAGTGGTTCAGCCATTTTGACAGCCCTGCTGTGTGGAGAGTGTTTGTTTAAAAGTCTGTACCTGCGTCCTGTTATTATATTGCTCCAGGAGGGCAGGTACGACGGCGGCTGACACCATCAGACTGGCTCTGTACGAGGCTCCTGTGGCCGCCTGCAGGAGTTTGGCGCTGGGCCACACCAGCTTGAGGTCTGGCTCGCAGAGATGGTGCTGACAGTCTGAGAGGACGAGACACACACCAGCTGTGATGGGCAGAACAAGCCCGGGCGGCACCCGTATTTGACTGTGTGTACATGAGCGTGAGGAGATGACAGAGTCATGAGTCTGATCACTCTACTTTGTCTGGATAAGGCAGCCAGGAATGATCATGAAAAGATGTGCTCAGTCATCATTTATTTTGCACGATCAGCTATTTTAGCCCTTTACGTATCATTCTTGTTTAATAAAACTTGGCTGTTAATTACTCACCCTCAAGCCATCCAAGAATTACATTACTTTTTTCTTCAGGAGAACGGTAGATTTTTTCTCCAGTGAAACAGTGATCCTGAGTGTTTAATAAAACCGCAGCTATACATTTAACTAAACTACAAGTTTGCAAGAATAAAAAAAACATATCAAGGAACACAAAATGAATCCCCGTGGCTCCTAATGGTATCCTGAGGGTGAGTAAATTAACATTATGGCTGAATGATCCCTTTAAATCTATGTAACTGCTAAGAGGACATCTACACTCCTCTATACCTTTGAGGACGAGGTTTAGAAACACCTGCAGCACATCGTCAGAGTCTGAATTGAGCACAGAACGAGAAAGACAGGACACCAATGCGCTGAGAGCCGACAGACCGGCTGATTCCACCCGCTCACTGGCCGTCTGAAACACCTGGAACACCATCAATAATCACAAAACTAATGTTAAAAAGATCTGATGCATGTTGACTGAAGCACAGAGACAGGAAGATGCTTGAATGGTCAAATGCACAGAAAGTTATGTCTAAGCACCCAACTTTCACATAAACACAGAACATGAGAAAATTACGTGTGTATTAATATTGAACCTACTCACTCTTAAAGTGACAGCAGCCTGATTTAGCTGATGTCTGTGTCATTACAGCAAGCAGCAAACTTTGACGCCACTTACAGTCACAGGATTCATCCAAAAATAAATTATTTCATCATCCACTCACCCTCAACCAAACAATTCACAGCAGCCCATAATGAAACCAGTGGAGGGTGAGTAAAAGATTACAGAATTCTCATTTGTGAGTGAACTATCCCTTTAAGGCAGCTTTTTAAAGTTATTTCTAAACATTGCAAATATTGATTTGTCTGCTTTGGCACTTTAAGAAAAAAAACGCTGAACTGATTTTATTATCTTGTGTAGAGATATTGCTGCATAATTGATGTGATTTTGAACTCAATTGAAGCGAACTGAATCAACATTGAACTAAACAAAGCTTAATTAAAATTGAATTAACATTAAACTACTATGTACTGTAGAGCTTCGGGTTGGGCGAGGATCGTGATGTCTATCGGCCATCGACCCAACCCTAGTAGAGCTGCTTTATAATAACTGATTTACCTTGTAACTCGTGACACTGTAATTGAACTGAATCGACATTGTGCTGAGCTGAATAATGACACGACTGTCTTCAACGGAGCTGATTTACGGCAGTGTTTGGTCCAATCTGGCCCCTTGATCTAAAATGAATCTCTTCTGGTTTATACTCTAATAGTTAACTGAAAAGAGCAGTACAGAGCAAACCGATATGAGGAATGCACCTGTGAGTTCCTGAGTCCATTGTTTAATGTCGATCTCTCTTACCTCCCGCCGTATCGAGCTCCAAAGGCCTGGAAGGAACTCTGCCAGCTCTTTATGGCTATATGTCAAACCGCAGGCGGCCTACAACACAGAAGAGTGTTTGAGGTTCATTTTTAGCACACTAAGCCATGCTTGTTTATTTTTATTTTTTTTGTAGATGATATTTCCAGCCAGAGAAACAGCAAAGAATAAAAAAGCCCAGTCATGGGATTGATTCTCAGGCTATCCATGAATTAAAAAATGAGTAGTTTTAACACTTTATGCAAAGATTTGCATAAATGCAAATATAAAATCTGTATTAGTGGTTCTCAGAGGTCTGCTCTCTCAAAAATAATACTAAAAGCAAATGATAAAAATACATAATTATTCATAGTGCTGCTGTAATAGATTTACATTTATTTATTTATATTAAATAAACACAACAGAAAAATGAAGAAAAAGCTTCCCATGCCTATGAAAACATGTATTTAGTACAGATTCTATCACCATTGTTATAAATATTTAGAATTAATTTATATTCTTGTGCTTTCTGTTATTTATTTTGATGCATTTTTTCTCATTTTTTATAAGGTATTGATTATTAGCTTATTAGTATTAGTTATATTAGTAAACTAAAGGAAAATAAGAAATCTTGCCTTGGCAACCAGCGGCAATAAAATAGTTGAATGCTTATTGTATTTCAAGTCATTCATGGTTTTTGTTTCAGTTACCTACAATAACTCCGGCTGGCACAAATTCAACACAGTCAAATGAGAAGGATGCAAAGGAGATATGAAAAGTTAATGACAAAATCAACGTCATCGTCTGACTATGTTGCTATTTTCTGTGACTCTGCTGTGCAAAGCCTGAAGCCCGAGCCAGGAATAGTTGAGAAGCACTGATCTAGTAAGACTAGAGTCTGAATTGCAGCTGTACCAGAGTCTGCAGCGAGTCCACTTTGGCGCTCTGAACATCCGAGTCCAGCTTCTCAATGATTAATGGGAGCAGAAACTGTCAAAGGAGAGAGTACAAAACACAATAAATCAAAGGTTCGTTCACTGAGCCGTTTACAGAATGTCAGTCTACTGATACACAGTACAATGCCAAGCCAGTTCTTATTGAGTTTAGGTCTTTAAGAGACCGAGTTAGGTTTAGGTCACCCAGAGAGTCTTACCTCAGCAAACTGAGACGTCCCTGTAAGAACAGCCCGTAGAGACAGAACAAGCTCTTCTTGCGTGATCCCATGAGGATCATTGGGTGGCTGAGCACAGACAGAGAAACAAAAACACAAGCCCATGTCTATCGAGTATGTAGTATGGATAGCACTACCGTTCAAATTTGGGTCTGTATTCTTTTCATACACATATATTATCCCTTTTATTTAGCAAAGATGCATTTAATTGATGCAAAGTGATAATCAAGACATTAATAATGTTCCATAATGATCTATTTAAAAAAAAAAGCTGCTCTGTTGACTCATCTGCTCAAATACAAACATGTTAGATAGAAGTACTCACAGGGCTGAAGTCTATGGGGAAATAACAGGACGTCACTTCAAAAAGCTCCTCTACAAATTTACCTGAAAAGAAAAATAGAGACACCTGAATCTCTGACCAAACCCTGTTCACAGCATGCCAAACACACATTATACCTTTCTTTGTAAAAGTGAAAAAAAAAAACTAATAATCATTACATTCTTAAACATACTATTACTTAAATACTTTACTACACACTATATGCATATCATATATCGTCATATCTACACTAACCGAGATCATAACCCCTGTGAATGATGTTCCCGGCCACCTGGAACGCCAGCAAAAGGTTGCGTGGATCTCGTTCTCCATCTACTGACTGCACAAACCCAAACACGAAGTCTGCACCCAGACCCTTGAGCTCTGTGGAATAAGAGATCATTTACACCGGTGCGTTTCATGAAGGCTAAGGCATTAATAAAACGATTGCCAGCGTTCCTCACCCTCTTCTCTGGTCTCCATTAGACTGATAAGGATGTTGTAAACACATGATCGCTCCGCCAGCATCAAGGACTGTTACAGAGAAATAAGTGAGGATTAAAAAGGTTTAATCATGAATATGTACTGAATGAGTTTAACTGTAGGATTCAAGCACAAACGAATGAAACACTATTTAATTAATTAACGTGTGATACTATTAAAATTATACAGCTTTCAAGAAAATACAGATTTAAATAGAGCCTTTTGGGGTTTTTAAAAGTAAAATAAAAGAGTGCTATTTTTTATATAATATATTACGACAAATAAATTTACTGTGCTCTGCTGTTCAAGAGTTTGGGGTTGGTACGATTCACTATAGATAATAATATTGTAAAATATTACAACAATCGAAAATAAGTTTTCTATGTAAATATGTTACAATGTAATTTATTAGAGCTGTATTTTCAGCATCATTCCTCCAGTCTTCAGTGTCACATGATCTTCAGAAATCATGATAATATACTGATTTACTGATTTCTGATTATCATCAGTGTTGAAAATTGTTTTTGCAGATACAGTGATGCATTTGTTTTTCAGGATTCACAGATGAACAGAAAGTTCAAAAAAACATTCATATATTTCGTAACTTCTGACCGATTTAATCAATCCTTACTAAATAAATGAACTCACCTGAACATGAACATCCTGGAAGATGGATCTCAGAATGGACACAGCTGAACCAGGCGGCAGAACAGAGCATTTTGTCTGAAAGAAACCAAAAAACAAAGACAAAAGATAAGTACTGTGAAGGTGACGATGACAATAACAGATCAGGCTTATTTAAAGTGCTCGGACTCACCAAAGCCTTGAGCCCCTGAAGAACATGTGGTATGATCACATAGTGATCCTTCAGTCTGTTCTCATAGAAAGCTATCAGAACCTCCACTGGAAACAAAACAAACCTGCATGAGTCTTTGCAATCCAATCACAGAATGTCATTCAGACCTCTATCTATCTATCAATAGATCTTCGCCAGGAACGGAGCAGGAGCTTCTTACCTTCTCTCTCAGATAGGATGCTGTAGCATTCCTGCAGGACCTGAGACAGGAGCTGAATTCCTCGGCCCCGAGTCTGAGGCTGAGAGCTGGTGAGACTCACCCTGCACGCAAGACACAAAATAAACAAGGTTCACGATGCACTTTTGAGGCCGGCAGCTGTCTAAAACACACAGCTCACCCCTTATACTGCCAAGACTGCTAATGTAGTTGTACTTTTATGATACGTTTGAATGCAAGAGACAAGCATAAAGAAAGTGAGACCACTTATAATAGAAAGTTTTACCCCAACGCTTCCACCAGCTGAAGAACTGTGAACTGTCCAGCCTTGACACCTTAAAAAAAAAACATAAACTCATGTTTAACCCTGTAATGCCTGACATACGAAAAAACTGAGATAAACTCAAGGCACAATTTATTAAAACTTTACACAATATATTTCAAAAATAAAAAAAAACATACTAAGTATAGCTTTTATTAAGTGCATGAATACGTCAATGTACTTCTAATACACTTCACATGAAATAAATGTGAAGTTCTTCTCGTGTTTAAGTTATCTTACTAAAGATTTCACAGCATGTGAATCAAAAGCTGGCAATTATAGCATACTAAACGTGTGTTTTACTTGCTAAACACATATTAACTATTAGTCTGGCGACAGAAGAGATTATAGAAGGCTTAGAAATTGTATTAAACTCATGATGTGGACTTTCTAGGGTTAAAGCTCAGGAGTCAGGTTCAGAAGAGGCTCCGCTAGCAGCTTAGCAAAACAATCACACACGACTTTAATAAAGAAAACGACGCCGTGGCAGCTGCTGGTTTGGGTTTGTTATGAAGCAGACACACACGATGTAAGACTAGGGACGGTTTTGTGTGTGTGAGAGGCTCTGTCAGCCGCCGCAGCGCGCGTGATGCAGGATGTGGCGGTTAGCATCTCTCACGGATTCTCTGACAGCTTTCATTATTAAGAGTCAGCGCTCAAACCGGCAAGAAACGGCAAAGACGACAAACACCAGTGAACGAGATACCTGTAGCGGTTTCTGCAGCCTTGCTATCCACCTGTCCAGACACGAATTCTTCCACTAAACCCAGCAGCACGCCGTGATCCGCGGCCATCCTGAAGAACAGCAGCCAGCGGTAAACTCCGCCGCGCATGCGCACAACAGCACTTCTGTGCCTGCGCGAGGGACTTCAGCTCACAAAATACTGCAGAGTCTGAAATAAAAACAAAACAAAAAACATAACAATTATAGAACCGCAATGTACATTAAAAGGAAAAGTAGATTTACTACATTTACTTTTTAAAATATGCCGTGTTTATTTTATGTAGTTAGTTAGTTAGTGTTATTGAACGAGTTTTAAAGTAACGTGATTTTTTTCTAAAAATATTAGAAACAAATTTAGTTTTAATAAAAGTGTGTGTTTTGTAAAATAAAATATCGTAAGGTTCTAGGTCTACATATCTATTTTTTAATCATCTATGTCTGTTTATTTTTATTTATTTTGTTAGTGTTAGCATTGATTTTATGTTATCCCATAGGCTTCACAGTAGCTCTTAAGGTTGATTTGTGAATTTTGCTGAACTAATTAAAAAATGTATTGCATAATTATGTTTTTTGTTGTTGTTTTTGTTTTTTAAGAAATGTGTGGGTTTTAATAAACAAGTAAAAAGTCATAAGGTTCTACATAAGTGTCAAATTACTCCAAAATGACAAAAAAAAGGGAAAGAAAAATCATGATGCGAGAATAATATACTATATATACACACAAACGTGAGACTTTTATAAGTGCATTTTAGAGATTTCTTGAATTGGTGGAGATGTCAAACTCTGGGTCTTGTTAATTATACCCAAAAGAAATATCAATAGCCTCCTTTCTTTCTTTTTATCACTAGCCTACTACTATGGTCTCGCATATAAAGCGCTTTAGGGCTTTATTTTATTGTTATTATTGCATTTAGCAAAATGTTGCGTAAGATATGAACTATTTTTCCTGCTGCTACGAAGCCCGGAAAACATCCAGCCTAGTAAGTACTCTATTTTTTCATAGCATTCTACACAGCAGGCAATTATTATTTTTTAGTTTTTTACACTCGCTTTTCTTGTTATTATTACAGATTTTGAAGTTTGGATTATAAATTTTCACTTACAATTTATTATACTTTTCACATTTCCCTTCTTGCTGCAAAACGTCCCGCGATTTTGGGCTGAGATTGAAGGCTCCCTTTGCAGGAGGGGCTCTGGCGCAGTCACGTGGTCAGAGTGCGCATGCGCGGTGTGCGTCAGTAACGTGAACTAGTTGGAAACATCAGTGAGAGGAAAGGTAACGTTAGACTAGCGAGAGATAAAGAGCTGAGGCAGGTTCGCGACGTGTGTTTGTGTGTTTAGATCCACATCACAGCGACCACGGAGTAATCTATAAAGCTAAAATACGAGTCTCGCTGATGTTGTTTGATTCTTTTAGACCGGATTTAAGAGTTCGGGAAGAGGCTAGTGCTCTGGCTAGCCGCTGTAAGTTAACGTTAGCTCGTCGGACAAAGCCAGAAACAACTAAACGCGCTTCTCTGGCCGGATAACTTAACGTAGATATCATCCCAGACATCGTGAGTCTAAAGTTCTGGTTATTTCGTTTTGTAGGAGGCTTCCCTTAACGCGCGTGCTGTTGATAGATCACCTGAATTGAGTCACTAGATCTGTGGTGCTGTTTCCGTTCGGGAAATCAAATGATCACCAAGCAGGAGTGAATCTTAAAGTCGTCTTGAGATGTGGCCTGTGTTTGATTGACAGTCATGGGAGGCTGCGTGGGGCGCGAGCGCGCGGAGTCACGTGGACACGGCTCGAGGAAGCGCGGAGGTGAGACTTCTGCATCTGCGATGCTGCTTTGCATGTTTGTTTGTTTCTGTGTGGCTTTCTTCAAAACATGCAAATATCACGTGTATTGACTTAACCTGACGTGGGAAGAACAGACACAACACAAAAACATGTTACAAAGTATTATTTAAATGTGGCTTAAACAACCATAAGCTTGTAACTAAAGAATGTTTGTTTCTAATGCAAGGATTTAAGACTGTAATTTTGATTCTAAACAAACGATTTAATCAGCAATTAGTAAATATATGCATATTTCAGACACTCAGTATACCACAATATACATGCACGCATGTTATTTTTTACCCCTTTCTATGGTGAAAACCATTAGGTTGCAAAGGCCATGCTTCAGGAATGTGATAAATAAACACTATAGCGTATCTCGAAGTGCAATGCTTTTACTATATACTTTTAATACAAAATATTTTGCTACCTCACTCAAAAATAGTAAAGTGTAGCAAATTGTGGGGGCACCAGACAACACCATGGGCATGCTTTTGGATATGTTTCCTAGGTATTATAAACACCATGACACATGCATACATATAACTATGTGTTAAAGTAGCCCGCCATAGGCTTGCCACTGTTCCACGGTATCTATTTCTAATGCATTTTTGTTTCTTCAAATGCTATCATTTCATGTACTTAAAATGCACATATTGCAGATGGACTGAAATGCATAGTGCACCAACAAAAAAGTACAGTGCACACATATATTCGCATATACTGTGGTTTTCTTTGAAATAAATCAAATGTGCAGTAACCTTATACCATAGTTTATATATCGAGGTGCACTTGTATTACCAGTTGGGTTTCTATTACCTGATAATAACTTAAATTCACATAAATGGATAGCATATTAATCAAAAATGAAGTACTTATTCAATGTTTTTCCTTAAAATGTGCAACACTTCTGCTTTTCCTGTTTGTTCCTCTTCTATTTACTGCCACCGGTCTCAAACAATCATTTTATTATTGACTTAAATGTTAAATAAGGTGTGGTTTTTGTAGATCTGACAACAGGAGCCCTGGTTTTGAGCATTATCTGTTTTTCTTCTCCTGTTTGCATGTTGGAGCTGGCAGTCTGTGCCGGCTCAGGGCATGTCCCTGCATGTTTGCTCCATGTGACCGCCGTGCCTGCTGGTTTTCTGCCTTTTCCATCAGCTGTAGTGAAAAAGAATTGGGATTGGAAGCCCAAACAGTTGACCGAGTCTGATGGAAAGCATTGGATTAGTGCAGTGACGTGTGTATCAGTGAAAGTCTTGCGGCTTCAGACGTTTATCAGTGTATTGTAGGTTGATCTGTGCTTCAGCATGTTGTCTGTGTCCTGAACAGGAGATAAGATGGGCTGTGTATTGTGTCAGTGTTCTTAGAACAGGAAGCATCTCCCCGATCCAGTCCGTCTTCACAGCAGAGCAACGTTTGGGAGGATTATTAAAAAACAGTCACTTGTTCTTACGTGAAATATCCGCCCTAAACAACAATAAAAATAAAAGAGCTGCACAAATAAACTGTGCATAAAGGACAAAAACAGCTATATTATACATTTGTATTGATTGTGATCACTAATGCATGTATGCAACTTTGTTTAGAGTGTGTTTAACTCCAATTGGCTCTTAATTTAATTTTGTGAATCCGATTACATGCTTAAGTATGTAAAATATTCATTATTTGTGTATTAGACTGATTTGCAGAGTACAGTGAATTTGTTCCTAGGAGTCAGTTGTTTTTTAATCTTATTATAATTATTATATTTCTTTAGGTTTGAATGCATGTTCACAACGCTAGGCAGACATCATAAAAATGCTTTCACAATAACAGAAGAAGAGCTGCACATCATTCAGGGATGAAGCGGGAGCTTCTCGTGTTCCTGTAACACAGATCGAGTGTGAGTGTAACGAGAGAATTACAGGAGGCACCTTAGCGCTCCGGGCCTCGAGACAACGAGAGAGCGTTTACATCTCGTTTGACTGGACATTATACGAGGTGCCGGACTTTGACAGTCACTTTCTTACCGAGACACATATTTGGAGATATAGAGCGACAGCAGATATTTAAATCATTCGATGCATCTCCTGCGCTGTTAGTACATCACAAGCATCACGGTTTCCCTTCATATTCTCTCCGTATATGTGCCATAACAGCCTGATGCATTGAACATGACACAGACTTTATTTTAAACTGTATATTTTTCGAGTGGGGGACACGATCATGATGTTGGATGGCCGATACGGATTTCCAATAGATCTGTTTTGTCTTTAAGCAAGAAAGAATGAAAGTACACGTGAACACACTGTGTTTTGGTTATTAAAAACAATAACTGAACCCATCTGAAATGAGCGGCAGCATACATTCAGTACAAACATAGATGACACTGACATGTGTTTAAATTGGGTTGACGGCTCTTAAATGAAAACACGACCTGCTGTAACCTTGTGAAATTAAAGGCAATATTTCTGTTCCAATCGAGCCGGGAAAAAGACTCAATGATTTCCGATTTATGGCCAGTCAAGCGCCGCACCTGACGGCCTGTAAACGCTGTATTTTTTAGGTGTTGTTGATGATACTCCTCCATCGTTGTACTATCAGAGGCATCCTGGGAGGAACAGGGCTTTAAATCTCACAATGTGTCCTGATGATTACTTCTTATTACACCTTTACGCTATAAATAATGTGTTTGGACGAACGCTCTCACCAGGATGAGTCATCTATCTCTCCATCTGCGTGAACTTCCTTATTTGTGGAGCAGGTTTATTACTGGCATCACTATTACTGCTGGGGTCAGAGGTTTCTAAACACGTGGAATGATCAGATTGTTCTTATTGGGGTATTTGTAGCTTCGTGTACACTTGCTTGGTGGTTTTCTGGAAGCTTTGTGTGTAAATGATATAAGAGCGGTATTATACTGGTACACAACGGATGATATTTGGCCAGTTAGCACACTCCTCCTCTGACTTTACTACTTTACTGTGTTCGTTCAACACTTGAAGTCTTCAGATCCAAAAGCTTTTATGTTGGTCTGAAATGTCTCGTTGACTCAGATTCAGTCTTTTCACTTTAATGGCAAAGAAAATGCTAACAGTCCATTATTGAATGCTTTATTTGTAATGCTGTGTATTTTCATATGAGCTTATTTGAAAAGAAAATCTTCAGTTCTGTTTAGAAACAGAAATGAAACAAGTTTAAATATATTTAATAAACCGTCAATAACACAAATATCATAATATTGGCAGATATAGAGTGACCACTGATTTATGGCGTCTGATTAAATATACAATAAATTATATTATAATAAGATTGTTTGTATTTTTTTATTTTCATATTATTTTGGGAAATAACTAAATATAAATGCAGACATTTTTCAGCATATTTTATTATTTGTTTCAAAATGTAAAATATTTATTCTCATAAAAAAATGGTACCATCAATAATAAGTGGACATGTCAGGTCATTATAAAGTAATAATGCACACCATGACTTTATTCATTCTAAGCATTACTCTGGAGGAGCTGGAGCGACTAGAGCGGTGTTTGTTACAGTTTGCAGACTTTTTTTGGCTCTTCTGAGAAATCGGATCCCTTCCAGATAGGAATGTCTGCTGTTATTGTTTACACAGCGCTCATCATTTATTTTGAACCCCATCTAATCATTTAAGATTCGCTTGTTATTGGAGCTTGACAATCAGAAATATGGCTAGTTTGACTGCACTGGCGTCGGATGAGAGCAGAACTTGAGCTGAACAAAGATGCTGTTGTGTTCAGTATAGGTGCTTTATAGCTCAATCCTTTGTTTTGATGAAGCAACATCAACACTTTGAACCGAACTAGATGACTATTTAATAATAATTGCAGATAAATGCTGATAATGTGTGTGTGTGTGTGTGTGTGTGTGTTGTAATCCATGATGTTGGTTGTGTCCTAATCGCTGTGTGTAAGGCTCAGCCTATCAATGTTGCGGCTCTGTTTGAGCAGATAACCGCCGGGTCAGGAGCTGCTGTTTGGAGTCAGGGCTGTTGATGGATGGAGGCTGTTGTTTTTGCCTGAAGTGATCAGTCGTTGGGGAGGGCAGTGTTTGCAGACAAACAGTCATAAATACACAACCTTTGCTCAGTCATGGGAATATGAGTGAGCCGAGTTCACTTCTGCTTTTATCAAGATTGAGTTACTGTACTATAAGAAAAAAACATGTTTTATATTCATACTATTTAACCATTCATTTATCTCTTTCTTAGTTTTATACGTGGTTGGGTCCAATAATTATATTTAACAATAATAGGATCAAACTATATGCAAGCTTGTGTGTGTGTGTATATAATGTAGCTCACCTAGGCTGTTTATTTGATTGAAAACACAGCTAAATATTTAAAATAACAGTATTCTGTGCAAGTGTATTGTAAACTGTTAAAGATTTCTGTATTTTCAGCATCATTCCTCCAGTCTTCAGTGTCACATGATCTTCAGAAATCATTAATATGCGGATTTGCTGCTTAAGAAACATTTCTGATTATGATCAGTGTTGAACACAGTCGTGCTGCTCAATATTTTTGCAGAAACGGTCATGCATTTTATTGTTCAGCATTCACAGATGAATAGAAACTCAAAAGAACAGCATTTATATGAAATAGAAACCTTATGTAACGTATGTCTTTTGATTAATTTCCAAATTATGGAAAATATTAAATTACACCATGATCATTTGAAAGCTCTAAATGTCAATTCTTGTTTAGTACACTATTACTTTTACAGTGCAGTCAATCTGCTTTTTGTTGCCACATTTGTGAAAGTACTGATGGAAAATCCAAATGGAAAGTCTTACTCAGCCTCCATTAGTGAAGTCATACATGCCTTTGCTGGGGCACGCACATTTGATTTGAAACGAACCTTGTCATAATTTATGGTAATGGTACCATTCTGTTCTTAATGGTCAGAAATAATGTGCTCTTCACTTTGATCCTCACGAATCACCGAAGCTGTTCTTCCAGGAAATGCTGTATGGCCTACGGTTCTCACACATTAGTGTTAATTCGCACCTGGTTTGGTCTGCAGGTCGTAATGAGCCGCTGAAGAAAGACAAGCCCAAGTGGAAGAGCGATTACCCTATGACGGAGGGCCAGCTGCGCAGTAAGAGAGACGAGTTCTGGGACACGGCTCCGGCGTTCGAGGGCCGGAAGGAGATCTGGGATGCCCTAAAGGCCGCCGCTGTGGCTCTGGAGTGTAACGACCATGAACTGGCTCAGGCGATCGTGGACGGAGCCAGCATCACGTTACCACACGGTGAGAGTCTGCTGTGTGTGTGTCTGACTTCTGTCTTTTGAGGAAGTGGAAAGATGTATTGTGCAAAAGTGAACTTACCATGTTTTTGGTCAGAATTTGGTTAAAACACTTGAGTGAGTGTTTCATGTACTAGGGGTGTGAATTGGTTTCATGATTCGATTATCGATGTGATGCATCGAAATACAAACCTCCAACGATTATGAAAATACGATAATGGAGGGAAAAATATTCATTTCATGTGCAACTCTGCAAAGTCATGTAACATGGGACGTGCTTGATTTAAGTTGATTAAATGTATCAAAATGTGGCGCTCAGTGATGATTTGCATAAACCTTGTTGATTGTGCATTAAAAAAAAAGTCATTTAAAAGGGGTCATCCGATGCCACATGCACTTTTACAAGCAGTTTGGACCGAAATGTGTGTTGGGAGTGTGTGTACACAACCACCCTAGAGGGATAAAGATCCACCAGTAATTTTATGAAATTAAAAGAAAAATAAGTTGCCCCTTCTGAAATCAAGCCATGCTCAAATGCATGTGGGTGTGGCGTCACACCGACAGAGGCCTCTCCCACAATAGTTGATTGACAGCAGCGTGTCACACAGACAGAACTGGTGTCTTACCTCAGACCCGCCCTGAGTGAG
>JAUMHQ010000013.1:171824-182473 GCA_032361165.1 Enteromius paludinosus | reverse complement strand
GTCAGAGCGGTCACGCTGGAGAGGCGTTCCCATAGCGTTTCGACGCAGCGTCTCGTTCCTTCAAGGAACTAGGGTTATATACATAACCTAGAGAGGTTTTCCATTCTATGGCACCTTTAAATCTGATGGAGCAGAAAAATCTAAATGTTGAAAAAAATCACCTTTAAAGTCGTCCAAATTAATGTTTTTGCATATTACTAGTCAAAAATGCATTTTTTATGTATTTACACTAAGAAAATATCTTAATGGAACATGACCTTTACTTAATATCCTAATGATTTTCGGCATAAAAGAAAAATGTATGACTTTTGTGTTGTGTATTGCTACAAAAACACCTGTGCTCTGATGACTGCTTCTGTGCTAGTAATATTTTAACAGATGGAATGAATACCTGGTAAGACCTTCCCTTCAGTGGCTCTCCGTTGATGGACAGAATGACGTCTCCCTCCCGAATCTTGCCGCTCTCCTCTGCAGGCTGACCTGGGAACAGCGTTCGGATTCTTACGATGGAGCCAGAGTCCAGTGAAGTATCCAGCTCTGTGATGAAGAAGCTGAAGCCCAAACCGCTCAGTCTCTTCTTAAGAGTTACCTCCTGAATGTTATCTGAGGACAGAATAAGACTGATTTAGGCCAGCCATCTGGGGTTCTTGTCACAGTACTTGAAAAGCAGGCACTGAGTATATGATAGAATGACGTTTTAAGAATTCAGTAATGCAAAGATTTTAAGACCAATTCTGAAACAAAACAAGCA
Source organism: Enteromius paludinosus (assembly GCA_032361165.1). Taxonomy (NCBI): domain Eukaryota; kingdom Metazoa; phylum Chordata; class Actinopteri; order Cypriniformes; family Cyprinidae; genus Enteromius; species Enteromius paludinosus. The sequence goes on along the minus strand of JAUMHQ010000013.1, from coordinate 181,722 downwards.
ATTAAAAATCCTAATTGAATCAAAGCAATCTTTGAGTTGTGATGAGGGCTGGCAGATGAAGTTAAATGATTCCTGGTATTACTGATATAAATATATTTTTTACATTTTATTTTAATGATGTCTTAATAAATGTTTTTAATCTTTAAAAGGTTGACTGCATATGCTCTAAATGGATGGAAGAAAATGATGAGACTATTATAAAAATCTTCATTCATGTTTTAAAGATGAACGAAAGACCTATGTTTCAGTAACCCATTAAGACCTTTGCAAACAACATCTAAAACGTTGTCCTATGCCGTATAACATTTTGTATGGTCAATTTAATGTTTTTTTAAGAATGCAAAGACACTTCTCACACCTGAATGTAAATTTTTTCACGTGCATGTAAGCAAAATTCATCCTAAGAGGATAGTGAGTTCTGTGTTTCATGGTGCTTTTCTATCAAGATATTTTCTCTCATTACCGTCGGACACGAAGCTGTAGTCTCTGGGCTTGACGCCGAAGGGTCTGGTCATGGTGATGGCCGGGCAGCTGTTCCTCGCTGCTGTCCCTGAAGGACTGGGCATGCGGACGGTGAGTGTGTCCTGTAAACCCGGGTTTACAGAGCCTCCGTCCCGCTCCAGAACCAGACTCACCACCTGACAGAGACCAGATATCAGCACTACTATCAGTTCAGCTGAAGCCTGGCATATGAAATAATAGCCAAAAAAGTATAATGTTTTGAAATCACAGAACCTTTAGACAAGAAAGCCTATGTGCTCTTTGTTGAGTATCATATTTGATGCATCAAGATTTTATGGATCATATATTCTGAAACAGTGAGAATATGTAAGAGAAACAGCTCAAACTATTTGTCACGAATCCTGTCTATGAACTTCTGTTTGTTATTAGGTCATTATCCACCACACAGACACTCACATTACACTATACCCTGGACTACATTTGTCATCATCCATTGCACTGATTACACACAGTTGCAACAAAAAAACACTTTAAAAGCCATTTACTTCCTCTTTCAAAATGATGAGTATTACTTAGCTTTTATCGCTCTCTTAGTGATAGCTACTTTATGGTGCCAGTTCCCTGTCCTAGATTCTAGTTATAGTTCCATCATATTGCCTTATTTCCTGTTTCTTGATTTGGATTTCTCTCCAAACAAATGATCCAAACATATAATGCAATTTAATCCAATGATGATTGTGAGACGAAACAAACAAACGTTCCTCAAAAGCCTGATGATCATATTTGACTCACATTTGAATATGATTATATGTATAGAAATATATAGGAAAAATCTATGTGATAATCAAATATGATGCTGTGGGCTTTTTCTGCTGTAGGTAATTTTCTGATTTAAAACAGGCAGAATCTAAGTTCAGTACACAGTAAGGTGAGCAGTGATTACAGCTGATTACGTAAAGAAGGGAGTATTTGCCATGAGAGAGAGAGATAGAGATTACCTCTCCTGTTCTGGCCAAACATTCAGCCGCCTGCTGATCTGTGAATCCCTGCAGTCTGGAGCCATCCACTTCCAACAGCCTGTCTCCTGACACACACACACACACACACACACACATTGTGTTTCCATATGGTGACATTCCATAGTCATAATGGCTTTTAAACTGTACAGACCATATATTCTATCACCCTACACCTAAACCTAACCCTCACAGGAAACTTTCTGCATTTTTAGATTTTTAAAAAACTTCATTCTGGGTGGTTTGTAAGCTTATTTACTCATGGGGACCTAAAAATGTTATTACTGAAGGAGAAGCATGACCTGTAACAGCAGAGAGAACAGAACACTTACCTGTCTGGATACGTCCGTCTCGTTCTGCCGCTCCTCCAGTTACCAGACTCTTGATGTAAATCCCTCCGTAACGGAGACCCGTGTTCACTCCTCCCTGTGTATTCAAACATCAACATACACACTTAGAAAATGGTAATACAATATTACAAGAACTCTTAACTGGTAGTCCACTGTATGGCGAATTTTGGGTATAATAGGTCAGAGTTTACTTTATTTTGCTATCCTCACCTACATAAATCAACTAGTAAAAATAATCAAAAATCTAAAATAATTTTTGGTGCATGAAAATGTTTTTTCTTTGACTGTAATTATAACATCATAAAACATTTGCAAAATATACAACAGTTGTAAAATGTTCTCTTTTTTATCCTGGTCTTTATCTAATAAGAAAGAGACTCCTTTGAATTATTCAGTTTTAATAATGTTAAACAAATATTTCAAAGACAATAGAAGTGATTATGCAACAACATAAAAACTGTAGTGAAGTGCAACAAAAATACAAATGTCAGGAGACAGTATATCCAGTTCATACTAAAAGAGAAATGATGTTTTTCTAATAACAAGTAAACAATTTTTATAATTATTAAAAGCATAGTATTTTTTCCGCATGGATTCATCATTGGTTTTTGTGTTTAATGGTATTGTCTAAATTCTGTGACATTTCGTCCGAATGCCTCTCAAGCTGCTTAACCTCATTTAGAGAGATCAGCCTTAGTCTGTATTTAGGCTGTGATTTCCACTTCGCTGGTCATGTGATCACTCTTGCTCTTTAGCCTTTGGCTGCTGATTCTCTTTGACCTTCTGTGATACACTGACCCTATGAAGCTGATAAAGCAGCTGCTAACTCAGAATGTCAATTCAGACATGCTACTGTATTACTATACTTGGCTAGTTGGCTTATACTGACAGAAAAGTACTTCATCTTTTTATTGAGCTAACTATGTATTCTAAGATTACTTGTCTTGCAGCTCTTTTAGTGTTCTGACAGAATGCACTTTTGCTTCACAATGCCATAGAAGAACCTTTTTAAACTAATTGATCCTAATATCAATTAGTATATTTACATCATGCTTGGAAAATATAAATTTTATTAAAATATATAAATTTTTTTGTAAAGCTTGTCTAAACTGAATTTGTATTTTTGTAATTTCGAGATTTGCGTGTGCCCTCATTGTTTAGTCTGAAAAGCTATAAAACTATAAAGCGCAGTGTACTTACAGCGATCCCGATTCCCAGACTCCCTCCAGATTTCTGAAGCGTCACGGAAAACTCTTCAGGTCTGAGGCTGATCAGAGACGCTGACCTGGAATAATCATCCTGACACACAGACAAAACACACATTGCACTCCTATAACCGCCAATCATGGAGACTTTCCCATTTAAATTTTTCCACTTTACACATCATTACGAAAATTAATCATGACTTGTTTTTTTGTTTTTTTTTGTGCATCGATTACCATTTGTATAACTACAGTTTTACTACAAGAACCATAGGTGAAGTATGGTTAGACCATGGTTAATTTGTGGTTACGATGGTTTAACTACAGTAACCATGTTTTAGTTTTTTTTGGTAACACTGACACTGATAGAGAAGCAATAAGCCACATTTAAAGGAACTTTCATAAGATGTTTAATACCTGAGCGTTTATAATGCGAACCTCAGGAACATGCAGCTGGTTAGTTCCTTTAGGGGTCATCATGACATTGACCAGCTCTTCCAGATCGTCGTCTCCCGCTCGACTGTCCGCTCGTATGGTGCTCTGAGACTCGTAGTTTCTCACGGTCAGATGACCAGCACCTCCACGCTTGGACACAGCTGATTGTTTTACAACACATTATTTAGTACTAATAGGTAGTGTTTCATTTACTTTATAAAAGTAATGCAACTGATTACATTTGATTAGGCTACTTTTCTAAATGTCTGCTTTTAACTGTTTACGCCATTTATAGCGTGTGTAATAATATTCAGATGCAACCCACTTTTTTTTCCCTCAGTAACTGTAACTATTACTTTTGTTTTAGAAATGCATTATATTACTCCTTTGCATGTAACTAGTTACTCCCCAGAGTGTGAGAGTGTAAAAGCATGATGGGACCTTTGGGCTGTGAGACGATGAGCTCCACCTCTCTGGAGCTGTTCTGCATGATCTCAGCGGCCTCGGTGAAGGACAAGCCCTCCAGACTGAGCTGATTCAGAGAGATCAGACGACCACCTGACCGAAACACAGGGATAAAGCTCAACTAATGCTCAAACAGAGACCTCAGAGCTCAGGGATGGGCGATACCACTCATTTTACCATACCGATAATTTGAAAGGCCAGATACCGATACCGATATGATACACTGCAAAAAATGCCTTTTCCATTTACATTTTTTTTGTGGCTTGTTTCAACAAAAAAATCTAAATATTCTTTTATTAAAAAGGATTTTCTACACAAGTAAAAATTAATGCTTGTTTTAGCTTGAGACTGTTTGAAATAAGATTATTTTGTCAGCCCCATCCTGTTCTATGGAAAAATGTACTTCATCTTGACTTGTTCTTTTCTGAAAATACTACGGTACTTGGTAGTTTTTGGGAAATGCAGCCCTGTCAGAAGTGAGTTAACACTCTCTGTGAGTGTTCATTGAGCATGAAATTGTTATTTTCTACATATTTATTTAATTCTGCCTGTGTATATAAACTTGTGAGATATAAACTCATAGTTGCGAGTTATAAAGAGTTAAAAAGACTATGTTCTCAAAATTCCGACTTTATATCCCACAATTAAAAAAAATTCTAGTATCAGTATTTTTTTTTTGAAAGTATCAATACTTTCGATATTGGCGTCAGTATCTATCAATACTTCAGGATCAATGTGCCTATCCCTGCTGCACATCATCCATAAAGAGCACTGACCTGCTTTGATGCGTCCATCTCGGTCAGCTGGGCCTCCGGGAACAATAGATGCGATGAAGATCCCGAGGTCCAGTTTCCCGGTGCTTTCTTCTCCAACAATTATAATACCTAGAGCAAAAAACAATTGAGCGCGAAATCATATTCTGCATTTTGGTGAGTTATAATGAGTCCAGAATCCGTTTACCGAGGCCGACTTTAGGATCCTTTTTGAGGGAAACGCAGATTATCTCTCTCTCTGGGGGTCGGGCACTTGTTGGAGTATCTGTGTAAAAAAGGACACTTCGTATTGTTTCCAAATTAACAGTGCAATAAGGTTCATTTTCTGGTTAATTGTCATACCTCGTGATGGTGAGGACATTGAAGGGACGTCAGAGTAACGCTTTGGAGAGCTGCAGGAGCTTCTCTGAAGAGCTGGACTTTGAGATCTGAAAATGAAATAAACAGACACTACGTTTGAATAATATTTACAAACCCCAACTACCAGATATCTCCATACTTTCTCTAATCGATTTATCACAGTACATTAAGACCTGATTTGGAGTGCTTTTAAAAATTGCTCATAAATTGCAAAACATTGCTTTGGGTAAAAGCATCTGCTGAATCTCTCATTCTGCTATTTTATGATCAGATCTTCTTCAATATTTAGTCATCTTGTTAACTTGTTTCTATATATTTTTTTTTTGACTCAGATTCAGGTAGGCCTCAATGATTTGATCACTGAACGTTCACTGAAAAGCTTTGGTGCAAAAGATCACATCCATGAGGCCTAGGATCATTTCCAGAAACATAAATTCAATATTTGGCCATGAAATAACGGCTGGTTTTAGCAATATATATGTGTGTTTTCACTCTCACATGTTTTAACAGGCCTGCAAAAAACAAGGTTAGTCAAAACTAACCATTCTGGTGGAGATATGTTATCAATTTGGACATGTTTGATGTTTGTAACCCTGTTTTTAATAGCATTTTATTTTTAATATTAATATATTTTCTATTTTAGACATTATTCATATACAACTAACAATATTTATTGCGAGAAAACAGCTAAATTACACAAAAAACTGGATATACCAGGGATATTTAGTATATCCCAGTTTTGAACAAAGCTACTAAGAAGGTCAAGCAACTCTTTCCACTGACCATTTGTTGAAAAAAATATTTCTTTAACTTTTTAGACAACTTTAAAGGCCATTTTTTCAATATTTAGATTTTTTTTTGCACCCTCAGATTCAGAATCAAAATGATTTACTATTTAAAAGGGCTTTGGTTCATCATGGGACTTTTTCATCATCACCTGCATTTGGTGTTTATCAGTGTATTTCAAAATATTATATTAACATTGTATCGGTTAATGCAATTACGGTATTTAACTGTAAATGTCATTTAAAACCATAAAACCTAAAATGTGGTTACCATATTTTTTACGGTTCAATTCCAACAGCCACAGCTGCCGTTTTTTCATGTAAATTTTACAGATTTTTTTCACAGTGTACATCACTGGAAATATTATTTATTCAGATGATGTATGGATCTTAATTAAAAAGATGACTGGTTTTGTGCTTCAGGATCACATTGGTAGTTTTTGTCTTGAAGACGAGGACAGACAGGGCTCATGGTTAGAGTAGATCTGTGTAGTCACCCTGTGTGCTCCAGTAAGTCTCTCTGCTGTTTGATCTTGGCTTCGATGCGGGTTGCCACATCCTCACAGAACCTGCTCATGGAGTCATCAGCAGCTGCGTACTGCACAATGCTCTCCTCTACAGACACAAACACAAGATGGGTTACTGTCATCAGCGTGAAGCCTGAGTAATGCTGTGTGTGTGTGTTTCTGACCTGAAGCGCGGCTGTGTGTGAGCTGGCGCGAGCTCATCTCTCTGTGAAACTTGTGCTGCGCTGAGCAGAGGTCACACAGGTATTTGGCAACTTTTGACGTCTCGGTCAGAAAGATGTGCTTCTTTTTGCTGCTGCTGCTCTCAATGATAAACTTACGGTGCTGTGTTGATGAGAACATAGTCAAGTCAGTTTCTTCATATAGCGCTTCATACAGTAAAGACTGTGTCAAAGCGGCTTTACTGTGGCAAAACGTATCGTTTATTTTTAGAAATAAAACACATTTTGAACTAGGAATATTTAGATTTTTATATTATGGATTGTGTTCTCATAGAAATATCTATTTGAAAAATTAAAGTAAAATTTCATGTATTTAATTTAAAATAAATTACATAAAAATAGAAAACAATGCTTGAAAAGAAAACAGTTTTTAAATAGTAATATTTAACAATCCTACTTTGAACACTGCTTTAACATTGTTAATATTGTAATATTTTTATTAATTTTTTTTTAATTATATAAATGCCATGTTTGTGAGCATAAGACTTTAAAAAACATTTCCTTTTTTTTAAACAAAACTTTTAAATAGTAATACTTTTACAAATAGAATACATTTTAGATTTTTACATTAATTTTTTTTTTGATTGTGGTGTAATCAAACTGTTTGTAATGTATACTACATAAACTATTCAAGGAAACTTCAAGCTATGAAGAGTTTACTCACTCCGAGCACATTAATCCTGGAGAGGAGATGTGTTTAACTATATTTTTACTTGTATTTTATTAACAAAGACAGCGGATCCTTTGAGTAAGAGAGAGGTAGTGTATGTGGACTCACAGCGGAGGTGATTTTGCTCGTCTCTCTCCAGTGGAATCTAAGGCTTGTGGTCCGGGAGTTATTAATAACTTCATACACAATGACTCCTTTGGCACAGACTCCCAGCAGCAGCTCTCCGATCACGGGCTTCTTCTCGCGGCCGGCACGGTGGAGCAGTACACCATACTCCGGGAGCTGCTGGACGCTCTGTGTACACATTATAATACCATCATCACATCCACTGTGATGAGTCTGTCAAGAGAGTCTGTCAGAAATCTGGCCTGAAGCCCGTACAGTTATGAATAAATATAAGGCGGCGAGAAGATGAAAACCGTTTTGTTGCATGCAGCATTTTTCCTCCCTCTCATTCCTTATTTTCACTCAGTTGTAAAATAAATGAGACCCTAAAAACAGATTGGACACTCATTTACTGTATTATTAGTTTAAATATCAAAAAGAAATGACTTTACCCCTTGTTGTGTGACAACATGCCCCTTTGCAGTAATGAGCATTCTTATGATTAAATTATCAAACAATGTTTATAATGTACATAAATACACGTGTGTGTTAATTAGCCCCGGTCTGCTATACATGCTTTCATAAGGAATGACGCTGAGAACAGAAGTGAAGGTCACCTTAAGAAACTCTAGCTCGGCCTCTTCTGTACTCATGTGTGTGTTACTGGCGTGTAACCGGAGCAACTCCTCTTTTAGACAAGGCATTGGCATTTTCTGCAGGACACTCTTGGAGACGTAATGCTCTGGCTGATAGTAGTTCTTCCCATAAACCTGCAGACGACAGGAAACTGTGCTTTAGTCATTCTGACACATGTACACAAGTTTATCACATAACCATCTAGCCTCTGCTTAATATAAATTTGACCTGAGCTGATCATTTTAAATAATTCAAAATGAGTGATCATGTGGAGTACCTCAGGCAGACTGTCCCCAAACTCCGCTTGAAGAGCCAAGGCACCTAGAAACAAGCAGGTCTCCTCATTACAGGGCAGACGGTCATCCAGAATATCCCGTCTCAGCTGGAGATAGTACTGATGACGGCTCGGTCTGTGTCTGTCATCATCAAGAGCAGAGTCAGACAGCAGCGACACATAAAACACAGCATAACAGGAGAAGAAGAAGAGACTCACAGAAGAATAGAGACGTCGTTCACATAATATCTGATGCGGAAATGAAGCACAAATGTGGCTGTGGGCACTTTGTTCCAGGAGCCTGGGGCAACTTTGGACATTTTTGTGTCATTGTTAAGAAAGAAAAATTCATTATCTGAAAAAGAGAGAGAGAAAAATACTATAAAATTATAAACGAAAGCATCTGATACAGTGACCTAATTATACATCTATATCACAGTTAGAAATGCTAAACTACAGACTGAATAATAAAAAAAACTACATATAAAAAGATGATTTATAAAATATGTATTTAAACTATTTTAAATATACTATATAACAATATATTCAATTATATATTACTTTTTTAATATTTTTAAAAAATATATATATACACACACACATTTATATTCTAGTTAAAAAACAGTTTTGTTCTTTGAAATAAACTTTAATGGAACTAAAATAAGGTATTTGAGTCTTTTAAGATGTACTGTATTTTCATTTATTTCAACTTAGTATATTAAATACTTACATATTTATTTATGTACATATAATATACACATTTCTGACATATTGACGTAATTGTTCACCAATGTCAGAGTTAGAAATAATAAAAATATATACTATTTTAAATTATTTATTATCATATATATTTTTAACTTATATAAAAAATTATATTTATTTTAATAAAATATGTATTTAATATTATTTGAAATACCAGACCAGGCTTATTATAGGTTACTAAAATGAAAATACTAGAAACGAAAAAAAAATAAAATAATAATAATAATGATACAAGTAAAAATGCAGAGACAGTAAAACATTTTAAATGACAAAAGGACATGAAAATTTGTGAATATTGACTTAAAATGAACATGAAAAGGGAAAGATAAAAGGACAACTAATTCAAAATAAAATAAAACTAAAATACAACAGCATCTCAGTGACAGTAAACTTTAGCTGTAGCAGACCAAATATGTCTGAAACCCAGTAAAATAGGTTTATTACCATCACTATAAGCAAGGCCAAAGTAAAAGTGTTCGATGAGGTTTGTGTGGGCGATGATCATATCAAAGACGTGTCCGGCTCGGGATTTAACGTCACACTTGATCAGAATGCTCTGTCCGTTTGGCATCAACACGGTCAAGTCCCGCTGGTTTGAGCTCGACCTCCCTTTGTTTGACTGTTTAGAGCCAGAGATAAAATAAGAAATGTAACCAATACTCACGCTCTGAGCCTAATCTGAACCTGGAGCACATGTGTATTTGTAGCAATAGACAACAAAACACTGTATGGGTCAAAATGATCTATTTATCTTTTATGCCAGAAGTCGAAAACCATGTTCGGTAACACTTTATAATAACTACACGCTATGAATCATTAGTTAAGCATTAATAAATAGTTAGTTCATCCTTTATA